>CM057817.1:58324002-58629002 GCA_030067965.1 Latrodectus elegans
GTGTAATAATATATATATATGTAATATATAATATATAATATATATACATATATATAATAATATATATATATGATAATGTATAATATATATATATGTATATATATATAGCCTATGACTATATATATAACCCTGTAGAACTTGTAATCAAGATTTATGTATGTAATTTGATTACATATTAAGAATTATGTAGAATACATAATTGAAGAAAACTAACTAGAGGAATATAAGAAAATTTCTCATCTCTCTTGAAATATTATTCATCAAGATAACTGAACAAATTTAACTCAGAAATACATTTGTCAAATTGCAGAATATTATATAGAGAATTTTCAATATATAATATATATATATATATAAATATATATATATATATATATATATATACATACATAGATACAAGGACATGTTTTTATTTCAAGAAGCTGTTTCAGTTGTACATTTTAGAATAACAAAAAATCGAAAATAAATTTCGTAATTTAATGAGGAATATTTGAAAAAATTCTTTTAAAGATGGTGCTAATCTAACTAAAAATATTTTTCAATTATTTTTTATAACTTTGAAAATGATGAAATATGTTTTGGTTTCTTTGAATGATATAATCTTTTAAAGAAACGAATATTGAAAATATAGCAGACATCACGACTTTGGCATAGTAAAATTTAACGAGTTGGTTGCAAATTCCTTTACAAATATGAAGGTAAATGGAGTTCCACAGTTTGAATCTTCATCAATATTATTCATTTAGGTATGAAATATTTTTATTATAACTAATAATGATAAAACAAAATATAATTGTAATCCGGTTATACGAAGCATGCTCTCTTTAAAATTGTTTGTGGAAATAGTATGAAATAGGACAAATTTCATAGAAAAAGTTTGATCTAAACATAATATATATAAATCAATAAAAATTTAGTCGAATGTTTCGAATTTTATGTTTCGCCATGAAAATACACATACAGTTACATTTCGCCTCCTTTTCTCCAGGTCTGAGAAATAATATATATAGAAATAATTTATATAACAATATGCTTTTGAGTTTCTCTCTGAGAACTCAATAAATTGTCAAAAAAATTTTTATCAGGGGTTTCAATTTTAATTATTTTTAAGTTACTTTCAAACTTTACGCATTCAGATCTTTCACATTTTCTTATTTCTCATTTATCAGAAATGGATATTCTAGGGCTATCACACATTTTACAATACTTTTAGATTTCTTGAATTCTGAAATCCATTTGGAAAAATTCAATTTTTTTATATTAAGTTTCAGATTGCTTCCCCATGTTTTTTTAATGGTCAGATACAAGATTCAAATTGGTGAAATCTTCCAAAAATGAAAGTTTGAAAAAAAAAACTTTCATTTGTGCGAGCAACAGTAAAAAATCACAACGAATAGTAAAGGGTAAATAATTTAAACCATTAGAAAGAGTTTATAAAGGGAAGAAAATTTTGCTTCTTTATTTTCAGATTATTAATAATATATGAAAATTTTTATGAAAAAATAAACGAATCAAAAAGTAAAGTAAATAAGAGAAACTTAAATATATATATATATATATATATATATATATATATATATTCAGGGAAGGTAATTGCATCCAGGCAGGGTATGGGAGATTTTTATTCGAAGTACTGTTTTACCTGATCATGGAATGATAGAATGATGTGCACTGAAGTATCGGACAAAATCTGAAATTAACTGCTTTATTCCAAATGCATTCGAGACCATTTCAGTGCCTGGAATAATCTATTTGATTTTTTTTCTGCAGATCACAGAAACAAAATTATACCGAAGCTCTGAACAGCTTTATCCATTCTTCTTATCTACAACTTTATACTGGCAGAGTTTTAGTATGCCTTCCTTTTTGGCCTATTATTGCAAACGAAAAGTTGTTTTGTTATTCAATAACATTTCCTTCATTTCAGCATAGAATAGCATTTTCTCTACGGAACTTTGGCACCTCAGAGTTAACATTTTACTGTGCATGATTAACTTTTGGAAGTGAATGTAATATTAATCTAGCTGTGCCCAACATTATTCTAAACCTTTTCAGTATATTGCTTCAAATAAAAAGAATAACTAGATTTTGTTTCAAATTAGTTTCAAAATTTAACCTGACTTAATCATCTACGGACAAACTGCCAAAAAAATACCAATGCAGAACAGCGAGCCTTTGGGAGGGATAATTTCATCAATTTGTATTTAAGGTGATGATTTATCAAGCCTTTGATTACCATTGAGTGTGAGGACCCGAAAGTAGGTGACTTGATTGTCATTTCCATTTTCTGATAGTCAGTATTAATTCTTGTACCTAAAAGCTAGTTAGCTCCATCGAAATAAGACGAAAATTTACTAGTAAATAAATAGAAAGTTTTGCAATTTCGATATTATAAAATTGTGTCTATTAGTAAACATCATTTCTGAAACATTTTCCAGACTTATATACATCAAATCTGATATAAATTTGATATCAAAAATTTTGCTTTCAAAAGTATAGAGAGATACTAGTGTGAAAAATACAATTGCTTCTTTACTTATCTAAGTGTATAAAATTGTTTTTATTTATCCTATGATTTTCTCGTGAACTGATTTGGAAGGATTATTGGCACTTCACATTTCTATTACCACCATTTGATCCTTGGTATTGAATTTTACATTCCAATATATTTTTAAGAAATTTTTAATTTACAGTTCCAAGCATTTCAAAATTAAGTTGATCAAAGTTATATAATATTACTACTTACAGATATACATTTATTATTTTCATGATTATATTAGATTATATTTCCATGTTTAATTTTATTAAAAACAGCAAACTTATTGTTAGACATTGTGTAATATGGTTTTTAAAATTGAACTGTGAAGTGTTTATTAGTTTTGAATCTGTAAAATTCGCATTAGCTTGTGATATACTTGGATGACATGTTAGCGTTCAGACTCAATAAAACTTTCACATAAATTTAAACCGTTTTCTTCCTCATTAAATTTAGTTTAACCCCTTGACTGACTTTGACGAGTCTGACTCGTCATTGATTTCCTGGGCCATCACAGACTTTGACGAGTCAGACTCGTCAAGCGCTTCTTTCGGCGGACGCCGTGCAAGTTACAATTAGATTACATAGTTGCTTCACTCGTTCGACGATTCTCATTTAAAAAAGCACACTGAAAGTAAGAGTTCAGTTTAGCAGAAGTCTCGCACGGTGAATGTTATACTAGCCAATATTTGAGTTTAGTAAAGATTATAAATAATCCCCGTAACATGTATAAGCCGGATGCATTATATGAAAGTGGGGATGATGGTGTAAATTGATGGTGTAGTTCAATTAAGCGAAATTAAATAGTTTTTTTTTGTCGCATCAAATTCCATTTAATTCGTCAGTCAAGGGGTTAAGCGAGATGAAACTTCAAAAAGTCTTTTATATACGTACATCAATTTTTACAAATGAAGTATAAAAACTAATGTATGATTCTACATATTTTCACAGATCGGTGTAGCTTCAGACAAAGTAAATAACGTAAAAGTTTTTCCCATTTCTTGTTTAATTTCGGCTCATTTGCATATATGAATTTAAAAATTACGCAAGTGTGAAACACTATTTTCCAATACTCACTTAGCTAAATTCTGAATTAATTTAAATATTTTTTGAATTAAATTAAGTTCAGATAGTAAAATTATCTCTTCGCTGTCTTATGTGACCATTTTGAATTGTGTCAGCCAAACTAATATTTTATTCTAAGCATTTGCTTTCAAACTGTTGTTGTCATCCGATGATTTCTGTATTCATTATCGGATGACACTGAAAATTCAAACGCTTTATTTTACAGAAAAAAACTAACAAATATTATAGTCATTTATTAACAATGATTGCATTTTACAATTTAATAAATGACTATATTTTTGCATAATTTAAAAATTTCACAAACTTTTCTTTATTATTCTTGAATTTTGTGGAAAAATTAGGTCTCTTCTTGATGTGTTTCATCCTATATTTTAATGAAAAAATGGCAATATGTAAAATTTTTTTAATTTTATAGGATTTGAAATTTATTAAATTATTTGCTTTATTTGAGAAGATAATAGTGATCATGTGAATTTAAGAATCAAAAAATACTTGGATAGTTCAAAATATCTTTCTAAAATTTTGTAACATAAATTCAAATGTTTTCATTGTTCAAATTCACTATGAAATTATCTAGTTTAGGACTTTTAACTAAGAATCGGTGACGATGACTACAAGAGATGGATAATTTTAATAAATGCAAGAGAGATGTATTCTTTCGTAAAATATATATCTATTTTAAGTAATTGTCTTCTTATAGAGTTTTCTCTTTCATTAAGAGTACATTTTAACTACATTGCTTAGTATCTCTAAGAATATTTGAAATATGCAAACTACGGCTTAACCAGCATGCTTTCGAGGTACCTGCATCAGTAGGGCCATCGCCTGCGGGAGAGGTAAGCTGTTACTAACTGGCTGTTACATTTAGGTGTGCATAACTTGTTAAAATTATTTTTACTTGAGATAAGACTTAAATAAAATTAAAGATTTAGATAAAATTATTTTTACTTGAGATTTTTAAGTTTAATTTAAGGAATTAAAATTAATTTAAATGAGAAATTAATTATTTTTTTTTAAAAATTAAGGTAAATGATATTATTGAGAGGAAGGAAGTTCGGTTAAATTTTTTCTTCAATTGCCTAAAAATAAGATGTTAGTTTAAATAGTTTGTCCATAGGGAAATTAATATTTCTTAATTTATTTAAGAGTTTTTTAATTGGAATTCCTTTAAATATGTTTTTGATATCATTCATTAAGTGGATGAGTTCTGCTAATTCTCCTCAATTCCCTGAAGGAGCGAACGTTGTTCTGAAGGAATAATGGTATAGCATTCGTATAGCATAGGAATAATGGTATAGCATTGGTATAGCATAGGAATAATGGTATAGCATTGGTATAGCATAGGAATAATGGTATAGCATTGGTATAGCATAGGAATAATGGTATAGCATTGGTATAGCATAGGAATAATGGTATAGCATTTCCACTTTTGGGCGAGTCATGTGACTAACCCTAGCTACTTGAAATGCTATGAGGGTTAAAAGTTCCTCCATATATTTGATTTGAGTAGTGATGGCAAGACCTATCATCACATGCTATTTTTGGCTTCTGATTTTTATATTGAGAATACATTCGACTTGAGTCTCGTTAAATAGTTTGGTGAGAGCCCTTTAAGCGTCGGTTGATCTAATGAATATTTTGAGGTTTTGATCTGCTGTCTTAGCCTCAAATTCCTGATTGATAATTTACTAAAATTTCTAAAGAATTCAATGCGATTTTCACCATACCCAACTATTAAAGGAGGTATTTTTTCCTCTGGCTCTGGAAGGGGCTTATCCGTAGGTTGCTCGGTCTTCTTGGAAATGCTATGAAAAAACATTCATATACCTTTATTATATGAATAAAAATAGGGATATAACTAAAAAAATAAAAAAATTTAAGAGTGTATCATTTTTTTAATTTAAGAAAGGTATGCATTAATAAGGCTTGATTGTAATTTTGAGAAAAGAACTCATAAATGGTTTTAATCAAATTATTCAAAAAGATACCTTGCAAAGGACTGAAAATTGCATTTAATACATTCAAATATATAAGGAATAGCTGACTAATTTCTGAGAAATATAGTGATTTTTTTATAAACACAGAAAAATATCTACATCCTTAGCAAATAATTATAGTAAAAATATATGTTATTTTGATAAATTTTTAACAAATAATAGGAAATCATCTAATTACCTATAAAAATAAATACTATTTATAGAACTGCATTTTATGAAATAACACCATCAATGCTTATCACCAACAAAATATGTAAATAAATACTAAATTATGAAAGAAGTTTGCATTTTACATTCTAAAAAATCAAAAAAAAATTCAAATACTTTTTAATTAAATTAAAAATAATTCATATTGAAATTTTTAAATTTATGTCAACAGAAAAATAAATTTAAAATGATATTTAACGTTGTTTCTTGATTGATTAAATATATTACATATCTTTAAAATGAAATTAGATAATTTTTCAACACATTTCCTGGCAATGTAAGTAATTCTTATAAAGAATACATACAATATTATTTTCTTTGAGAAATGACACTTTCACTTTAGTGTATAAAATGCATTAGATGAAATTCTAACAATTTTTTAACTCTTCTCTCTTAGATTATGTTCCCTCTTCGATCCCGTATGTTTGTAGTGATTCGGAGTCCTTTTATACCGTAGGTTCTCATCAAATTAACCATGTACATAAAATGACCAAACTGAAATAAGTGAAACTGTCTGAGAGTTATTTTTCATGGGGAAAGGTTTTTATTGTGAATAACTAATTTTAATCTACTAATATACAGATGCTAAATTCCATCAACTCACTAACATGAGAAATAAATTTAAGATCATATATTTTATACATTATCCAAGCAAATCATTTGTATGCAATTTAAACTGATTTTGACTTAATCTTAATTAGTCAAGTGAGGGATAGATGGCAGCACCATTATGTAGTGAATTAAGACTTTTTGCAGCATATTTCAGCGAGGAAAATATGTAATGTAAATAATTTTCAGCGAACAAAATATGTTCATATGATTTTTTACTATCCTTATACATTCCGTTAAAATAAATTCAAAATAATGAAATAGTAAATTCTGTATTTCATAAAAATTATATGCTCTAAATAAATTTATATATACCAAATATTCATCTTAACTTGTATCAATTATTTTTTAGCATTCATAATGTTCATAAATAAAAGAGAGAGTCATTTCCCCTCCCATTTAGAATACAATATCAAATTTCATCATTAAAATATAAATGCTATTTTTGATAGAAAAAAAATATATTTTGATGCAACACAATTATATATTTGAAGTTTCTCGACGTAATCAACTCTTTCCTTGTACATTGTAGGAATTGTGTGTACTTGTAAAATATTTGTAATATATATATATATATATATATATATATATATATATTTAAAAGAACACATGGAAAAGAAACACAATCAGTTAGCGTATGAAAAAGCTTTGATAAGTTTCCAGAATTAAAAGCTAATATACCTAAAAGGTGTATAGAAGAACATTTAAAAGATCATAATATTGACTTAACTGAAGAAATTTTAAAATTCAAATCAACTGAAGAATTTGAATCGTGATGAAAAACGTAGAAGAGTCTGCAAAAACAAGATTTCACCGTTTATGGTCTCATAATTCTGCTAATAAAAAAACTGTGAACTTTATATGCCATCGTTCAGATGACTTCGTTTCTAAAAGTAAACGACTACGTCATTTGAAATTAAAAAGTAGTAATAAAGTAAATTTTCATTGCCCAGCTTCTATAAGTGCAAACTTTAATGCTGAAGGAACATGCTGCATCAAATGCATTTCAACTCACCTTGGACTCCAAGATGATTTTGGTCACTTGACTCTCACCAAAAATGAGCGAGAACAAATAGCATTCAAAATTGCTGCTAAAATACCATTCGACAGCATTTTAGATGAAATCAGAAATTATGTGACTGGAGTAGATATTGAAAGATTACACCTGATTACAAAAAATGATGAAAAAAAAAATGCATAACATTGAGAACTCTTTCAATTTGCTATCAGAGAGATGCTATTAAGCATAAAATTGACAGTATTAGCATTGAAGCTTGGGTGCAGAAAATGATTGCATCTTAATTTTACAAAGTTCAGGGAACTGATGATAATACATATAAAACATTAAAAAAGAAGATTTTGTGTTAATGATTATGAATGATGCTCAAAAAAACACATGTCATATATTTTCTTCTGATTGTATATGTGTTTATCGAACACATAGTTTAAACAGCTATGGGTTTGAATTGTTTACTGTTTTGGTAATTGATGACATGAGACAAGGTTTTCCATCAAAAATCAGCATTAGCATTAATTTTAAATCATAAAGGAGAAAATTAAAATAATATAATTTTAAAATTGTTTCCATTTTGCGTTTATTAATTTTTTAACTTTATTATATTTACAACTTTTAATGTTCAACAATTTAATATCACTTAATCTGTCTATAAATTATTGTTTTTGAAAATTTATTTTAAATGAAAATTAGTGTTATGATTTTCTGTGTTTAATCATACAGGATATATAATCATTGTTTGATTTATTTTTATGCACAAAAATAAGCATGTTTATAACTTTAAATTTGGTAAGTAATTTCACTTAAATTATATAGGATTATGAAAAATGTTATAGACATATGTTAGAAGTTTATATGTAAATATTGTAGTATATAATACACAAACGAAGGCTATATAGTAAATATGAATAATTGGTTCCCTAAAATATTCAGTGGAATCAAAATGTAATAAAATTGTTACTTTAACAAATGTGGAAAGCATGTAATCTTTAATTATTCAACAATTATTTCAAACAAGTTTTTTTTTTTTTTTTTTTTTTCAAATTTAGTGAAAGTTGTTGTGGTGTAAGTTTATTCACTCAGTGCCCTATTATTTAAAAAATGTTTTTTTTTTCTCATCAAAGTTTAAAATATTGAACCTGATAAGGAAAAATAACTTTACTTTGTTATTAAAAGTAATAAAAATTAAGTTGAGCGATTTTTCCTGTAATGCAAAACTGTAAAATATTTAAGTTAGATCTGTATTTAGAATGTGATATAATTTATTTCTTCTGATCGCAAAATATCAGAGATTTTTTCAAAACACTATTGAACTCGTTTGAAAAACTATTTAATATCAACTTATAAAAAGTAATTTTTTTCCATATTTAAAGGTAAAGATATTTTACTTCAGATCAAACGATGCACTTATAAAAACACATTTTGCAATTAAAGGATATCTATAACAAAAAGAATGTTGTGAAATATATATTTGTTAATATTTAATGTAAATACTACTGATGAAGTTAAAATAAAACTGATACGTTTCAAAATGCAAATCAAATAAAATGATAAAGTGCGTAAGTAAATAAATTTACAATGCATTTCAGAATTAAATGTAGTGCTTTTTCAGAAACAGAGTTATGAATATGCAGCAGGAACCAATTTACAAGCTATAATCTAATAACAATTTTTTCAGACAGAAGATATTTATAAAAATTTGGTTACTTATTATTATATACTGGGATCTTATTTCGTGAATACATATAAAATGTTTGATTGAAATGTAATCAAAAATTTCAACAAAATTTTAATACTTTATATATATTATTAATATAAATTAATTTTTATTCTGTTTGTTTGGAATTGAATTGAGAAGAGCAGCATACATTACAATAAAACTTTAGCAGCATGTTGGTCTCTGATTTAAAAACTTCGTTTAACATCAAAATTTGATGACAATATTGTTACTTAATTTAAACCACAATTAAAACTGATTTAAAATCTGTAAATGTACTAAGGCGATGATGCAAATAACTTAAACAGTGAAACAATCTGTTTTGAAACTCTTTCGGTTTCAATTAGGCAAGATGTAAGTTTTTCTCCTCCTTTTTCAATTGTCATCTATATGTTAGTTCTAAGAGTAGAAAAAAAAATATATAAAACAAAGAATTCCCTTGCTCACAGTAGAATTTTTATTTTTAAAAAACAGTTGCAAATAATATATTAGTGTTTTTGTCTATGCTTTTCCCTATACACTTAAGTGTTAATTATCTTCCATGTGCAAGAAATTACCCTTAAGCGACAAAGTAACCGAATTCAATCTACTGCCTAAAGGAAACACCTAGGAAAGAGTTTCAAACCTCGTTGAATTTATATATGTCAGTGATCTATACAAAAGATTTTATGTCCAAAACTTTTAAACAAAGCTAATAAATATTTTTATTTTTTCCAAATTGTAATTTTTTTTTTAAGTCATATACACATTTTTTACTGGAATCTGTGTAGCCCTTAATAATATAAAAAAGAAAGAAATATTATTGTTAAAAGGATAACACCCTCGATTTATATATGTGCTTCTCTTATTTTTGTAAATAGATTATTTAAAAAAAATCCACCTATTTTTTAGAAATACTACCATTTGGCATCTACAAAACTTTCAATATTACATAATTTATTAAAAGTACAAAAATATAAATCAAACAGTTTCATTCTGGAAAATTAAAAGAAAACATTTTGGAGGGGATTTAAAGATAATGATGGATTACTTGATTTGAATAATGATAAATAACAAATAATCAAGGGATCAAAATATCAAATAAAAGAAGAATGCTTCACGATGACATATCCTGAAGTGGAATATGAAGAAACTGTCTTTTAATGTAATCTATATATTAAAACTTAGGTTGTGTATTTTAAGTCGTAATATTAAATAAAGGTTGTAATGCTGTATCAAATGACTAATTAAAGAGGAACACAGCATTGCTTACAATGATTTAGATTCTTACTTTAAGAAATTTATGGGATATTAAATAAATGAAAATATCAGATTGTTTAGTTAATACTAATGAAAACACATTATCTTTATGTCACCCACATAATCAGTGAATAACATATTACAATATAAATTTAAAGTTCCATCACAATTAACATTTCATATAAAATTATTTCTGTTTCAATCTAATTAAATCTGCATTCAAAGCCATACTTTTTTACTGCATATTTAAAATTTTTGCATTTAAATTATTTTAATTAATTTTTGGCAAATTATCTATCATATCGAAAAAATAAGTATGACTATCTTTCCGTTATATCTTCAAAAAAGTTGTATTAACAGAAAGGTGGTCACATAGTTTTTCTAAGAGCATTTTTTTAATGAAACAAAATACACATTGTATCAAAAATTTAGGTTTTCCAAACATCAAAAATTTATTGTTCTTCATAACAAATCTGTAGTTTTCTTTTAAAGGCTATTTTACCTTTCTTAGATAGTTAATATTTTCTATTTTAACTAACCACATCATTATTCAGCATTTAGTCATTTACATATAAAGTTTTCTCTTAAATACAGTTCACTTTAACATTTGTTGACTGTTTTATCAACTGTTTACATTTGAATGTAAGCATAACAAATTAATTTCTTCTATGATTTTTATAATTATATAAATAATACATAGTATGTTCTTGAGAGAATGTTACTTCCCTTGAGGCAAAGTCTAAAATAATTATTATTAAATTATTTTAAATTATTTCATATAAATTATAACTCATTTCTATTTCAAATTATTTCCATCTTGAAAAAAAAAATTTGAAAGAATCTTTCATTACTTAATTAACAGATCATAAAATGGTAAATTTTATTACTCAATAAATTTATCCTGTACAAATATTTGAAAAAAATTTTTCATAAAATTAAGCGAGTGAATTAAAAATATACAAAGTGAAATCGAAATTTATTTTCAAAAGAGGAAAATAAAACCATATATCATATCACATGTTTTTTATGGAATTTATTTTCATGAAAAAATATTTTTAACATAAAGCTCTACATGATGTGAATTTATTATTTACTTATTCTGTTGCACTGATTAATATTTAACCTATAAATAAAAACATCCATTATCACTTTTCTAAAAACATTAGAACTGACCATTCTTAGTAACTGCGCATGCGTTGAATGATTCGTTTGCTTTTGAATCTCTAGACGCTAGTTTTATTTTATATATGCAGTTTTTCAGTGTGGAAGGAAACTTGAAGATTTAGGGTAAGTCATTAAATATTTCTTTTAATTAAGTATGCAATCAAAATAAATCATTAATATTTGTAGTAATGTATATACTCTCAAAAAGGATTAATAATTATCGATTTTTTGTGATTACATTATATTTTGTAAATAGCACCTAACTCATAGAATTGTGTGCTTTTAATTTAATATAATATAATGCAAATATAGATCTTCATGTTACTAAGAAATTTATATTTTCTTCAAATATTCTTAAAACTGCATCAACATTATTTTAATTTAATTGCTTCTGATTAAAAGCCATGTAAATAAATTTTACTCTAAACGAAAGGGTACAATTCATATAAAACTTTATTGTTAAGTTTCTATATTATTTTATAAATTTGCATCGAAAGATTTTGCTAGTTAAAAGGCATAAAATTTATATTATGAACTACTTTTTAAAGAAAAAATCGATTTATTCCAAATATATTTCAGAGTTGTGGATTATGAGTATATAAATTCATACAATTCATTTTTATTTTATCATATTATTTTTTTTAGAAATCACATGTATTAGTAAAAACTCAAGTAGTAACTATACATTCATTTAATCTCGAATATCATATTTGATTTTAATTGATAGAAAATTCACGAAAATTAAGTTATATCTAAGTAAACTCAAATATAATTTATTTTAAAATTGTTTTCATAAAAGATATATTTTTATTTAGAATCTCATGATGTCTCAATATTTTGCATACACACATATTAAATTCTTGAAATAAATAACTTATCATTTTGATTACTACAAAACAGAGAACATTTGCTGAAATATGTAAATTTAATAAGTTACACACATTTACATTAACTTTTTTTTTTATCTAATTTCAATCTTAGAAAAGAAATAGCTCTGAGCTTTTGGTTTTCATGTATTTCTGTGTAAATTTGTATTTAATTTATAAATGCTGTTTGACTTGAAAAATTTATAAATCTTTGAAATAAGATGAAAAAATGCAAGTAATATATTTTTAGAACAGTTCTAGTATGTATATCTTATCCATTTGTTAATTAATTTTAGCACTACTCTGCCTCTCAATCTCTCTCTAGAAGTATTTAGTATTAAAATACTTCTAAGTAGTACTAAAATCATTGAATATAAAAAGAAATATTCAAAATAAGAAATAGTTAATATGTTTGGGGAACTAACATTAAATGTTGCTTTGAGAATAAAGGGTAATGAGACATTAGCTTTGAGCAGGGAAGAAATAAGATTTCTGCACAAAGATGAGCATTGAGGAGAAGGGAGGAAACCCTTATCCTTCCCACCCACCCTTAGCTCCCTCTTGTGGGGTGACCTCCCTCTATTACTCCCTCCCCTTAGATATTATAATCGTCTAGGACTAGGACATGAGAAAAATGTGTGGAAACAATTAAATTTATATTACATTTTTTTACTATTCAAATCAACGAAATAGTAATAAACTTTATTTTTCTATTATACTACTATTATTTGTCCTAAATCGTCTATAATTAAGGATAAATTACTTCCTTTCAAATAGAATTCGTTTTAACATACCAATAATTTAAGTCATTCTTTTCTCACATTTAAATTTTATAAATAGGAATTACTTAATGTTCATTTACTTATTTTTATTCATTTGTGTATGCGGTGTTATTTACTAATTATTTTACATCGTTATGATTGAATCATTTTCAAAACTTCGAATATTTAAGTAAAAAGAGTACAAGGAATTTTTTTTTTTATTTCTATTTTCGTAAAAAAAATGCTTAATTTTATGAAATGCTTATGCGCTGATATATTTAATAACTATAATCATTACCAAATTAACACACAATTTTGCAAAGGAAGTTCATGGACATTATTCTACATTTGCTAAAAATATTGAACTCTTTATATGTGAGGAATATTTAGGAAGTATTCACAAATAATATAGTTTCACTTTCAATTTATTAAATACCTATTAAATTATAACGAAAACCAGGTTTCTTAACTTTTGAATTAGCATCTTTTTCAAAGTTCAATGACTTTGATTTTACTTATTTTCCCCTATCGCATTTTATTAAATCGGCCAGGTGGTCAACAAAAACCGATTGGGTTGAATTCTATTATTAAAATTGTTAAAGGAATTTTTCTTCTATCGAACAAGAAAGAGTTATTGGAATCTACTATTCAATTTCGAACAAAGTTAAAATATGGCTATTGTAAACTATTTTTCTTGAAAATATGTATTTCATTGGTATTTCAAAAATAATCTAATGCATAAATACCGATCTATTTTACACATCTTCTCCGCCCAAAGTGATATAATTTTAGAAGAACGTAATAAAGTTTTATGAGTTTCTATTGCACTTTGCATTTGAAAAAGCATGTATTGTAACAATATGTGAAAAGGAAATGAATACAAGTAATAAATATTGAAACCTCTTTTCAACCATGCATCTGTGTTGTAATATTAAATTATTCAAAATATGAATAAGAATATATTCTGAATTGGAATACATTGTGATAGTAGTTGAATAGAAAGAAACTAAGAAAAGTTTACTTTAAAAATATTTTTCCCAAAACCCGAAAAGCACAATATTTATTGCTGTTTATAACGATTGCATTCCACATTTTTTCTCATGCATTCCAATTTTAGAACCATTTGACTTTTATCCTGTAACATCATTGAAAAGGTGGGAAAGTATTATCACTGCTACTTTTTGTCGTCGCTCCCCATGCATCACTCTTTTTTCAACCCGGCGGGGGGAATTGGTAAAGCATACTATAATATCTAAATATTTCTTTGTAAAATCCTCCCTCTCCTCTTTTGTCAACAAGAGTTTTTTCACCCCTCGATCTCACACTGCTGAAAAGGGGAAAATATTTTTAAGGGAAAATATCCTTCAATTTGAATATAATTCGTGGGGAAAAAAAAGGAAAACAGATCAAAAGTCAAACATGAATTTAACAATGAAATCGGTGCTATATAAGGAGTGCGAATTTTCTTACTTCTATAGTTTCTGATCAGCTTTGTCACTGCATTTCACTATCCCCAGTTGCTTGGAAATGTTCTAAGTGCTGCATGTTATTTTAAAATTGAAACTTTACTCATAAAAGTAAATACTTAAAGTGTCTAGTAAAATCATTTTTCCGAAGATGAACTCTGTCGAGGATACCTTTAATAAGGTTGATTTATCTTTAAGTGACCAGTTATTAGCTCTCTCTGATTTTGGAGATATTACATCATCACAACTTGATAACCATAACTTTGATGGCATCCCAGGTATGTTTACGTGTCCCATTTGCAAGAAATCCTTTTCATGCCGAAGAAATGTTAAGAGGCATGTGAAATCGAAACATGCCGATAAAATTTATAAATGCATTCAATGTAATAAATTGTTCACGAGATTTGATTCTTTAAAGAGACATTTAAGGATTCATGAGTGCATTTCAGCTGAACCTGGACCATCAACCAGCTCCTGTAGTGAACCTGTTAGAAAGCGACAACGATTTCTTAAGGATTTTCAACTAATTGGGAAATCTATCTCGAGAAATAAAAATCGCATTTTAATTGTTTTCAAAACTTATAAGATTTTGCCCACAGAAGATACAAATAGTGATATGAGAATATTTCTAAACTCAATTAAAAAAGAAATTCATGATAATTTTCTAGAAGATAATATGATGCAAAATATAAAATGGTACTGTTAAGACCTCCCTTATGATATAGATGGCGCTCCGACTCACCCAAGTGAGGGAGCTGTTTACGTAATTTTGTACGAGTGTAGCTGTAACATTGGAAGGTGATAGACGGGCCTCCCGTCGGTCTTCCGCTATCCCTTTTTAATGTTTTGTTATGTTTGAATAAATGTTGTTTGATTAAAGAATACAGTCCACTTGAATTCATTAGTTAGGACGGTTCCTACATTTTTGGTCCTAGCGACCTGGAGCTCATCAGCGCAAACAAGATAGTAAAATTATGGCAAAGCAACAAATAACTGTTTTGAATCAGCAGCGAAGGGCCATCAAAACAAAAATCGTAAGGCTAGAAACCTTTACAAAGAACTATCAGGAAACAACTGAAAGTCATATAGAACTTTTACAAAAGTTGGATAACGTTAAAGTTATAAATAGGACTATTGATGGAATGAGAAATGAATATTGTGCCTTACCTGAAGTAAATATTGACGAACATTTGAACAACTTAGAGGAGCTTCAAGAAAGCCTGGATAAAATTGAGAGGTAAGGCTGAAATTCCTTATTTCTCAATTCAAAAGTACAAATGAATTTGAGGAGAAACAAAATGAATGTCAAAATGCAACTAAGGTTAAACTCCCTGAAATACCTTTACCCATATTTTTTGGTAATTATGAAGATTGGAATGTTCTTAAAAGACAATTTTACTCTTTGATTGTAGAAAATAATGATTTAAATGAAACACAGAATTTTTTATTTACAAGCATCTTTAAAAGGTGAAGCAAAATCCATTCAAACAACAGATGACACTTTTACTCCCTGTTAAAAACTCTGGAGGAAAGGTATGAAAACAAGAAATTAATAGCGGACTCACATATAAATTCAATTTTATCTTTAGAGAAATTAACTCATGAATCATCAAAAGAATTGAGAAAATTTACGGACAATATTTTAAAACACTTAAGAGCGCTAAAATTGTTAGATTTAAAATTGAATAAATTATCGGAATTACTGCTAATCAATATTATTTCCCAAAAACTAGATAAAGAAATGCGTAAACAATACGAAATGACTCAGGTCACAAACCAGCTTCCAAATTGGGAAGAATTTATTAAAATTCTGTTAAAGCGTAGTCAAATATTAGAAAATATACAACGAAATCAACCTTCATACGTAAAGCCTAAAAGTGAAAACTATTTTAAAAGTAAAAGTTTGATGATAAAATCAAGTTCCAATTGTCCGATATGTTCAATTAATTCTCATCCCATTTATAAATGTAAAAAATTTCATGAAATGTCTATTAATGATCGCTATAACGAAATAAAAGGGAAACATCTTCGTTTCAACTGATTCGAATCTCATAAGCTTTCGGAATGTAAAATCCAAGACTTGCCAAATATGTGAAAAGAAAAATTTACACCGGAAACATCACACCCTCATTTGCAGAGACGGTGAAACCATAAAAGAAGACCCTTTGGCCTTGAGGCAACGTGACACTACAGAGGTTTCAAGTTCACTAACGATGACCAACTGCTGTCTCTCCCCTTCTCTTGCACCCAAGTACGTTATTCTCTCAACAACGAAAATACAAATAAAAGGAAAAAACGGAACTTTATTTTCTTTTCGCTCCTTACTAGACTCTTGCTCGCAATCGTCTTTTTGTACGAATGAAGTTGCCGACTTGTTAGGAATAAAGAAAAATACGTTAACGCACCCATTGCTGGGATTAACGGATCTACTTTAACAGTTAAAAGAATGATATCTACAACTATTTTTCTAATCCTAATAAAGATTTCGAAACAGACATTGAATTTCTAATAGTGCCCAAAATTACAGATCTCACTCCTTCAAAACAAATAGATGTATCAAAATTAGATTTACCCAAGAATTTAAATTATGCTGATCCTGAATTTAATAAGCCAGGAAAAATAGCCTGTTCAATTGGAGGCGAACTTTTTTATCACGTGTTAAAATCAAATGAAATTAAATTAAAACATGAAAATATTATTTTGCGCGAAACAGTATTCGGTTGGATAAAGTAGCAAGTTCAATAAACGAAACAGAAATTCCAAATAAGTTGCAGTGCTGTTTGACAATAAATGATTATGATTCTTTGAAAAGTGATTTAGAAAGGTTTTGGGATCTAGAATCCTTAGGTATAAGAGATGATCCAAAGCTAGATTCTCATGATGTTGTTTTACAAAAATTTAATGAAACAATAACTTATAAGGATAATCGCTATACGAAGTGTGTTTACCATGGATCTCTAATTCATTTGATTTAAGTAATAATTATCCAGTTGCAGAAAAGAGAATTAATACTCTTTTAAAACGACTTAACAAAAACTCCACTTTACATGAACAGTATAATGAAATAATAGAAGATTATTTAAAAACAGGTGTCGTAGAAAAGGTTCTAACCGAGAAATACTGTTTGGACATGAATTAAATCAATCAAAAGCAGTGCAATTTTGTCAACAGTTTAAAGTTGTCACCTTGTAGTGATCTCTCAAAAGACCTTTGGCTAATGTATCAGATTATAATAAAATGATTAGAATATTTGCATGGCTATTTAGGTTTATAAATAATTGTAATATTGGTGCGAATAAATGCAAAGATCATGAAATTACATTATCATAAATAAAGAAATCCAAAGAAAAATTGATTTGTCTTGTTCAAAAGTATTACTTAAGTAACGTAAAATTTTCAAATTTTATTGAAACTGTTGTAGATGATAAGGGTATCTTATGAGTTAGAACAAGAATATAGTTTACAGAGATTATTCAAACTCTTTCCTATATCCAATCTTATTACCAGAAAAACGTGAATTCACTAAACTGCTAATCAGAAATGTTCATGTAAATAATAGTCATGTGGATATTCAAATGATGCAATGCCTTTTACGAGAAAATTATTGGATTATTAGAGCTGGAAAATCCATAAAAAATATTTTATATAATTGTGCTGTTTGTTTAACTGATTTAAAACGAAAGCTATGTCAAGCGGGCCAACACCTTTGCCACCAGATAGGGTAACGGATTGCGCGCCATTTGAAATTGTTGGCACTGACTCAGCCAGACCTCTACTTTTGAAAAATGGAGGAAAAGTTTGAAAAGCACCGTTTACTTGCGCAGAAAACCGTACTATCTACCTGGAGCTTATTAGTTCCCTCCCTTCTGATGCATTCTTACTGGCATTTAGACGGTTTATTGCTAGACGTGACTGGCCTCGAATATTTTACTGTGACAATAGTACAAACTTTCATGGAGCTTTTCCTGCAGGCTGGTGGGAAAAGTTGGTTCGCACTGTAAAAGAGCTATTAAAACGCACTTTGGTTAAGTCTGTGCTAACGTATCAAGAATTGTATACCAGTATTTGTCATTGTGAATCTATAATTAATTGCACACCACTCATTTATGTATCTGGAAATCCACAGGAATTGGTTCCTTTGACACCTCAATGTTTCTTATCAAGAATCGGAACTTCGATGCTCAGGATATTGACCAAGTAAATAGAGAGAGTCTTGTAACAAGAGTAAAATATAGAAGTAAGCTTTTAATTTATTTGAGACAAAGTTTTAAAAAAGAATATTTGAGTCAACTGGTTCAAAAACCGAATGAAAAGCGATCTTGCGTTCCTAAAGTAGGAGAAATTGTATTAATAGGATATAACAAAAAACGCTTTTTTTGGCCATTAGCAAAAATTATAGAAATAATTCCCGGTCACGATAATAAGATTCGTATCGTAAGGCTTAAACCCAACATGGAACAGTTTTGCTACCGATACAAAGTATCTTTCCAATGGAGGTACAGGAAAATGAAGATAATATTAATGTTGACAAGAGAAACGAATTGATGAAGACCCTAATCCTGTTGATGTCTCCTCTTTTGGAGGTCAAATGAGACCTGAAAATGTTATTATGAAAAAATTTACATAGTCTGGTAGATATGTGAAAACACCAAAGAAACCTGATCTGTTATGAGTATGGCCAAAGAAACTTGATCTGTTATGAATGTATGTTATGAGATTGAGATTCAGTTCGAGTCTCAAAGAGGGGGGGAGGATGTTAGAAAGAGAAAAGAACTGTGGCTGGCCGGAAAGCAGCAATTTTCATGACACCTTGCAAGAGAGTTGCCATAGCAACCTCTAATAGATTTGATAACTTAGATATAGATGTGGATGACCCTACGCCATCCAAAACTACAATTGTAAATATCTTTAATAACTCAAATAATGTCAATACTAATAACAGTACCTCGAATAATGCAAATCATGCTAATAATAATTATGCATCAAGCAATAGCAGAAATATAATTAATAGTGATAATAATAACCAAACTAATAATAGAAAATCTCCTTCCATTATGATAAAAACGGATAAACGTTTTACAGACGCATTAAAATTCTTAAACTATGAACTACCCTTTAACATAAAGGGAAAACCAGATGGGGAATTCCTCAAAATCTTTGTCAAAACGACAGTCCAACATAGGAAATTAACCCGATACCTACTGATAATAACTAAACCTATTACATAATAAACCCGTAATATATGCGCCCACTAAAATTTGTCCTAAGAGGACTCCCCATTGACTCTTCAGTAGAAGAGATTAAATCTTGGTAAGAGGGAAAGAAAATTATTGTTAATAAAATATCTCAAATGAGAAGACCAAAGGGAGACAGGTGACTCATGCCTCTCTTTTCCAAATACAACTACCAAATTGTCCAGAATCTAAAAAGATAATCGAAATTACCAGCCTAGGTCACTGGATAGTCAAAGTAGAGAAATATAGATCGCCAGGAGGTGTGGCCCAGTGTCACAATTGTTAACTATTTAATCATAGCAGCGAAGTTTGCAACTAAACACCAGGTGCGTTAAATGCGCTGGGAATGACAAAACAGCTGACTGTGCCTATAAAACCAAAATAGAAAATCCTAAATGTGTAAAGTGAATGACATGCACCCTGCTAATTACAGGGGCTGCCCAAGCTTTCCAAAACCAAAACCGACTGCAGCTCCACAATCAAGGAGCAATGCAATTAATCATCTAGTTCGCCCGGGCCTAGCTATGCTGCGGCGGCGGTCCCCACCCCCTCACAACCTCCCCTCCAAGAGTGCAGTCGCTCCTCTCCTAGTTTTCTAAACCCTCGCCAACCCCCAGGAGGTACGGAAAGAGAACGCAGCCGATCGTTTCCCAGGCAACGACCTAGCGGCCACTGTAAGCACTTTAAAAAAATTTCGGAAAATAGAGCCTTCCTACAACAGTTAGATATTATTTCCAAAGCACTGCCTGAAATTAAAAATACAAATAATGTCAGTGAGCTTTGCTGTAAATTGTTCGGAGCCGTCAGGCCCCTAGTAGATAGAAATAACACACCAAAATGAGTAGCTCACGTATTTACTTCTCCATATGTACATGGAATGCGAATGGAATTCTCGCAAAAATAGACAAAACAAGGTATTTTATCGATGAATACTCCCCTGATGTACTCCTTATTCAGAAGACTAGCCTTAGAAACTACCAGAAATTCATTATAAAAAACTATACCACCCATTGAGATGACAGAGAACGTTTTTACTGTAATTATTAAAAATAATATCCCGCACAATAAAATTAACACACCAGAACTAGACGTTGCAGAAGTAACAATAATGAAAATTAATTATAGCGATATGGCATCGTATAATTTAGCCTCGGTGTACATACCCCCCCCCCAAAAAATATTATAAATTTCCCTGTAAGGAACTCCTTCCCCACCCACGACCTAAACAAATTAATAAATATGAGTAATTCAACTATCATAGGCGGAGACTTTAACTAATACCACACCATCTGGAATTGCAATAGAGCTAATACTTTTGGCCTAACTTTAAAAAATTTCACAGATCAAAATAACTATAGAATCGAAGCCCTCCAGCAACCCACTAGAATCGGAGGCCACGTCAGAGCAACTGCATCTGTCCTGGATTTTTTCATTATTAAAAACTTCCCCAACAAATGCAATATAAATTCAATATTTAAGATGTACAATGACCATAACCTGGTCATTGGAAACTTCGATATAACGCATCAAGAAATGTATAACTAAAATATATAATAATCCCTAATTGGGATAAATATAAAGAAAAACTAATAGAAACAACAGCCAATCTTGATCTCCCCCTAGATACTATTGAAGACACACTGAAACTGCAGTAAAACAATTATCAGCAATTATAATTGATTGCCATGAATCTTTTGTCTTTGTCTTTGTCTTTGTTTGTCGCTCAACGGTCATTTTTTGCACACGAGGGCTAATTAGACCGGGACCTACGGCTTAAAGTGGATTCCGAACCACTACAAACATCCATGCCCAAGGTGGGACTCGAACCCACGAACTGTTGAACCGAAGGCAAGAGCGCTAACCATTCGGCTGCCAGCTCGGCTTGATTGCCATGAAAACACTGCAAACACATACACAAAAAATGATAAATTATGTTTTCTGTCTGGAGAAATAAAACAAAAAAATCAAAACTAGGAACAAACTTCGAAATATCTGGCAAAACTCTGGTGTAACCACCGATATAAAATTAATTACAATAAATTCCAAAACAAACTTAAACAAGAAATCAAAAATTATAGGGAAATGCAATGGGCAGAACACATCAACTAGCTGACAGCAGATGATGGATCTCTGTGGAAAGCGTAAAATTTAGAGAAAGACAACCCCTCCCTTGAATGGACCGCATGGACCTGTTTACATGGAAAAAGAGAAAGCGGAGGCGATTGGCGATCATTTGGCAAGACAACTCTCACCAAAACCTATTGTTAGCCAAGTAGAAACACCGGTAAACAAAGAGGTCAGTGCCTTCCTAAACATGGGAGACCACCCTCTCCCAACACACACACTACCTGAAATTACCACAGCAGGAATAGAATAATATATCGAAAATCTAAAACCTAAAAAATCACCAGGATTAAACAAAATAAACAATTTAATGCTTAAAAATCTACTATTTATTTTCATTTATATCCCATCAAAATTATTCAACAAATTATTACAATTAAGACATTTCCCAAACTTCTAAAAGACAGCATGTATATGCCCCATTTTTAAGGACCCCCGCGAATCAAATTCTTACAGACCGATTAGCTATCAACAATATTTAAACTATTTGTGTGTTGCATTAAAAGTCGACTAGACAAATTTTTAACTGATAGCAACATTATTAATGACGATCAGTTTGGCTTTCACCCAAAACATGCAACCACCCACCAACTGCTAAGGGCGGTGAAAAAAATCTCGGGGGATATCCAAACAAACAATGCGACGGCTGCACTCTTTTTGGATGTAGCACTGCTTTCGACAAAATATCGTTTGAGGGCCTTTTATACAATTTAACAAAATTAAAATTCCCCACACTACTAATTCAAATTATTAATTCGTACTTAAGAAACTGATACTTCAAAATTAAAATAAACTCAGAAACATCAATACCGTATAATATCAAAAGTGGAGTCCCCAAGGATCCATCCTAGGACCCCAACAATTCATCATTTACCTAACTGACATACCAAAAAAAAAAAAAAAAACGATAATATTGATCGATACATTTTTGCAGACGATACTGCCACAATGGCAACTGGCCCCGATAACAACTCAGCTGAAGAGCACATAAGAACCTATATTCCCTCACTAGAGATTTGGTTGAATATTTGGAAAATCAAAATAAGCACAGAAAAGTGCATAGCTATACTTTTTGGAAATAAAAGAACGAAAACAAATGAAATCACACTTTTCAGCAAATCAATTAAATGGGAAAATAAAGTCAAATATTTAGGAATTATCCTAGATAGAAGACTGACATGGATCCCCCATACAGAAGAAATCCTGAAAAAGGAGAAACATATTCAAGCGGTCATATATTCGTTGATTAATGGTAGATCAGTTCTAAATACTGACAATAAATTACTAATATACCAATCACTAATGCGCCCAATAGCCACACATGCCTCCCCATATGCAGCCCATAGATACATAATTAGACTCCAGCAATTTGAGAACAAAGTTATTAGAATGCTAACAAAAATGCACCTCTATATTTTAGAAACGATAAAATATTTTAAGAATATAATCTAACAACTATTACTGAGTTCATAAGGGAACAAGCAAACAAATTCTTTTCGAGCCTCCAAAATATACAAAATACTTTAATTAACATCCAACAGAACTATAATATAAATGATCCCACAAACAGGAGGATACCGCAGGCAATCCTAAGAGACTAGATATAATATACTATGGAAACAGGTTATCTAGATAATTGTTCGCACTTACTTGAACATGAATAATTTAGGTATATAATTATGACTGTAAATACATAAATATTGTTGTGTAACCAAAACCAAATATTGTAGAACAATGTATTTAACTAGACAAGAAATTGTAATTATCTAGCCAAGAAATTGTTTTGTAAATAATTACCCAACAATTTGTCATACGTAATTATCCCAGAATTTTGCCACTGTAAACAAGAATCTGTGAAAACATAACTTTGTAAACCGGAACCATTGTATATAATCAAAACTATGTGAAACAGAATGTATGTAAAACTTTAAATATATAAACTGAATCTTTGTAAATATCAAGATCTGACTTTAGAGTCATGATAATGTAAATTTTTGAAGAAAAATTAAAAGAGTCCACGGCCAGTGATGAAGATACCGGTTTTCTCCGTTCAACCCTTTTTTAAATAATAATAAATTCAAATTTCTAAATTCCATTTTATATTCTTAAAACTATAAATTATTAAATATGACAAACAAACTCGCTCCAATTAGGGTAATCTTTGACTGAAGATAAGTGGCAATAGCCGCAGGAGGTTCGCTTCAAAAAGCAAACCCTCTT
This sequence comes from Latrodectus elegans, assembly GCA_030067965.1. Lineage (NCBI taxonomy): Eukaryota > Metazoa > Arthropoda > Arachnida > Araneae > Theridiidae > Latrodectus > Latrodectus elegans. Next base: position 58,348,244 of record CM057817.1, read on the forward strand.
CCCTTGTCACTTCATGTTTTCTATTCTTTTGTTGGGTAGTAGAAGAGCAAAAATGCTGTAATAAAGGTGTGCTTTTGTGTTTGTCGCAAAATTCTTTGTTTTCCTTAATGAATCATATTTGAAAATACTTTTATCATCATATCAAAATATCTCCAGTATCGGGTAGATGTAAACTACTTAACAATGGGAGACAGATGATGTATTTCTCTATGCATAACTATGGGGTTAAGTGGCTTTATTTTCAAGGTTTGCTTACTTCCACCGCATAATATCGGTCTACCATCTTAAGAAACTTTTTTTCCGACATCCTTTCAGTGGATTTTTAAGGAGCCTTACAATAGATTTTAGCTGTTAAGTTGCCCACTACATATTATAATTATCTTTAAGTGATATATGAAAAGTATGAATCGTCAGAAAACATAACTATGCAAAAATACAAATGAATTATTTTCAAATTTTAGATTGTAATTTACAAAAAAATCATTATCATGATACTCCGAAGAGAGCGTTCCGGCTGACTGCTATGACACCATGTTTGTGGAAGATGGGAAAAGTAACAAGTTCCTCGTTTCTAAGGATTGGGATCTTGTTTTTTTTGTACTTGATATCTACTGAATACAATTACTCTTAAAATAACGAGTATTTTATCGATTATATTTTGTATTTGTTGCAATTTTTTTTGCACTATCATCTATCATATTAATAAATAATGACAGGAGTTGGAGGAAGGAGTTTCCCGGAACGGAAAGCAGCTAGCTCTTCATCGAACAGTTGCCGGCTGATTGGAAACCAATTAATTCAGTTACTTTTTTTTACAAAAGTTTCTCATTAGAATTATAAGTTATATTTTAATATTATTTATAGGGAAATAAAATTTATTTCCTCTTCATCTCAAGTTGAGCGAAGACTTATTGCCTTTTCGGAATAGAAGCTTCCACGGAACACAGAAGCCATAAGTCTGGCTTCCTCTAAAATTCAAGTATTGGATATTCTACAAAATGAAGATCTAAACAACATAGATTTAAACATGGCAGAAGAAAGCATTTATGGAGCTATAACTTCCTTAGGACCGCAGAAAATGATATGAACTGTCTCAGCTTCAAAAGAAAATGGGGTAAACACATTTAACATATTCCTAAAAGCCAACAATGGAAGGTCAATTCCGAAAAATAAACCCCGGGAATTGAAAAACGAACTGATAATGAAGATAAAGAACTTCAAAAAGATCTCTAACAAGACAATAACAAGAGACGGTAGACTACTAATGACAATGCAAGACATGGAAACAGCTACAGAAATATTAAATATCAAAGAGTTACAAGGGATACCGGTACACTACGAAATCCTATGGGAAAGCATCTCTACCAGGTTTCTACTATTTAATATTCCAACGGAAACTCCATTAAAAGAGATTGCAAAGGAGCTGAGCGCTGAAAATAAAATCCAAATTTTAGAATTAAGAAGATTCAATAAGAAAAACCGTGAAGTGTCTTCGGTTCTGGTATCTATTCTGGGAATAAAGATACCAAAAGAAATAAAACTGTTTTTTACCAACCACAGTGTGGAACTATTCATAGACAGACCTCGCCAATGTGGTAAGTGTTTCAAATTCACTCATAACTCTAACAAATGCCCTTATGAAGTATTGTGCGTACACTGTGGAGACAAAAAACATGGAGAAATATGCTTAAACCAAATGAGATGCTCCAATTGTACGGGCTCACATAGAGCCGATTATAATGAGAGCCCAACTAGGGCAAAAGAAAAAGAAATACTCAAATTTAAGGCAGAAAATAATTCGACATTAAGCGAAGCCAGAAGGCGATTCGCAAACAAAAACACTTCATACGCAAAGAAAGTTTCCATGCCTACAGCCAATCTAGACATAGAATCGATGCAAGTGATCTTTGATAAATTGGCCCTTAAACTGATAACCTCAATTGAAAAGATCATAGAAACACAACTAACTAAAATTTGTAATATGTTTAAAAAATCATTAGACTCCACAGTGAATAAAATTAATGAATCCGTCTTGACTAAAATGAATGAAACGATCTCTAAATTAACCACACCAATCTCTCCTGAAACAGAAAGGAAGAAAAAAAATCAAAGATAAAAAATCCCAAATCCTCAAAATCAGACCAGATGGACTACCAACAATATGAAATAGAGAAAGAGATTGATCTTTCAGATCTCTCTGTTGGATGATTAGAGTACCTACTTTTTACCTATTTCATTATATTTTCATATTTGAAGGGATTTCAAATAAAAAATTCTTATATCAGTTCTATATAAGTGCTATAAATCTTCAGTTTATAAACACTTTTTCAAAATGAAAATTGTACAGTGGAATGCGAGGAGCGCTACCAACAAAATAGACATATTTAAGTTAGAACCTTTCATATCCGCAGATGTATTAGTTATACAAGAAACTTTCCTGAGACCAAAAGATTTATTTAATCTAAAGAAAAACAGAGAAAATAGAAGCGGAGGCGGGCTAGTGATTGCAGTGACAGAATCATCATCATCAAAAGTAACCTATAAGAACATATATAGCAGCAGTGAAACAGAGATATTGATAGTGAAAATAACTAATAGGAACGAAACAATCAACATATTGAATATATATTCACCCAAAGGAACAATTCAATATAATGAATATCGAAACATACAAAAATACATAACACACAAATGCCTAATTTTAGGAGACTTTAATATCAAACATGATTTATGGGGAGGGGAAACTAGCTCATGAGGGACAAAAATTGACCGACTGGATAAACGATCACAATCTCTGCAAACTGAATTTAACCAATCCGACACATATTTCTCCTGCAGGTAAAGTTTCAATTATAGATCTATCATTTTGTACCTCTAACTTATATCCACAATGCCATATAACAATAGAAGAAGATTCATTTTTCAGTGACCATTTTCCTATAGTCATAGACGTTCTTATCCCAGATCAAACTCCAAAAGTGTATAAGATTCACAGATGGTAAAAAATCATCAATCAAATAAACGAAGAGTTGTGCGTGAAAGCAACAGTTCATATGACAATTTCCATAATATTGCAATCAAAGCCATAGAAGAAAACAGCCATTAGCAGAAAATACCTGAAAAGCAGTACCCCCCATGGTGGAATAATTTATGTAGTAAATTTTCATTTCTAAAAAAAGTGTATCTAAAAAAGCAAGAAATACCTTAAAAAACACGAATTGGATATTGTACAAAAAGTTTTCTGCAAAATTAAGACGCACCATAAAATCCTCTAAAATTAAATATTGGGATGATGTCTGCAAGAAGCAGCAAGACCCGTACCTACTTTTCTCCGAATATTTAATTCTATGAATCGTCGATACAGAAATATCCAAAACTCTAACCTCTTAATAAATTTTAATAACCAAGAACTACATTCACCAAAATCTCAAAGTGAAGCTTTTGCAACACACTTCAATAACAAGATACACCATGAGCCAATACCAATAGACTATTCTGGACCAGAAAATATGATTTTAAATAAAAAGTTTACAATCAACGAGCTCAATTTAGCGATTAAGAAAACTAGAATATCCAAACCAGGAGAAGACAAAATTTCTGCAAAAGTATTTAAATCCCTAAATGAAGATAACACACGAAGGATACTCAAAATCTTTAATGATATATTTGATCAATGCTCTATTCCTGACAGCTGGAAATCGTCTATTATAATACCAATTCCCAAACCAAACAAACCACAATCCATACTAAATTCATACAGACCTATATCTTTAACCTCTGTTCCTGCTAAAATATTTGAAAGAATGCTGTCCTATAGAATCACAAATTTCCTAATTACTAATGAAAAGATAGAAGAACGTAATCTAGGGTTCATACCTTTCCGAGACAAACTGCAATACAACTTTTTCACTATGATCTGCATCAGGCAAAAGCTCAAAAGAAATTAATCATTGCAATATCATTGGATAAAAAATCTGCATATGATTCCGTGTACATTGATGGATTAATATACAAATGCCTACAGCTGGGAATAACAGGAAAAACTGCCAAGTGGATTCATAACTTTCTACAAGATAGAAGGTTGAAGGTAAGATGGAGAAATACATCCTCGCAATCGGTTCAGTCAACAAAAGGAGTACCACAAGGTAGTGTGTTATCTACCATTTTATTTACAATCTTCATGTCAGATTTCCATGAAACAATCCCTCAAGGAGTTAAACATATAATATACGCAGATGACATACTTATTTACTGTACAGATGAAAAATTGGAAATAATCAAGAAAAAACTGCAAGATACTTTGTATAACATAGAAAAAATGGAGCAATTACTGGAAACTACAGGTAGCTTATCAAAAGTGTTCAGCAGTAAACTTGTCCAGGCGCAGAGAAAATCCCGATTGGTCAATACAATACAATAATGAAAAAATTAAATGGAAAGACACTCTTAAGTTCTTAGGAATAATATTTACAAGAAATGGAAACTTCCGTTCGTTCGTAACATACTTAAAATATAATCAGCTAAAAGAATAAACATTTTAAAAGCACTCTCTAATAAAAATTATGGAGCAAGATCGCATCATCTAATGCTGTTGGCAAAATCATCTATCTGCAGTATTCTACACCACACTAGCAATATTTTTAGCTAAACAAACCACTCAGTCATAAAACCTTTAGAAACAATACAAACGTCGGCATTAAGAATTGCATTAGGATTACCCAGATTCATTCCTAATATTCTCCTACGAAAGATTGCAAATACTGGCACAATAGAATCTGAATTTAGGAAAATATCAAGCAAATTTTGGTTAAAGCATACCTCATTGGAACAACAATCACCTCTCAAAAATATCATCCAAATCAGCTTCAATTCAGTTGAAAAAAGATATCACATACCCCTAATAAAACAATAGAGGAAGAAAACATTAAAATATCCCACTTCATTCAGTTTAAATACCCACAAATTCACTCTCCAAACATTTTCTCCATCCATGTAGACAAATACGATTTCCAAGATAAATCTCTCACCAATCAAGAAATTATTCAATTTTTCAATGATTTTGACAAAAGCCTACTAGACCAACCTAACAGAATAGCCACAGATGCATCTAAAAAAGAAGACATAACCTCTATTGCTGGATGGTCTGAAAAAGGATCATTTGGATGCATAATTAATAATATAAACTCGGTCTTTTCTGCGGAAGCTGTGGCGATCTGTCAAGCTATAGATGAATTAATCATTTACGAAAGAAGAAATATAATCTATACAGATAGTAAATCTGTCCTTATGGCACTGATGGAATGTAACCAAAAATCAGCAAGTATAATATTAAGATTAAAACACAAAATATGGCAAGCTTCAAAATTCTTCAAAGAACTTCAAATTATTTGGGTTCCAGCCCACAAAGATATTATAATAAATGAAAAAGCTGATAAACTAGCCAAAACGGTCACAAAAGACAACGTATATATAGATTGGATTACCATAGAAGACTTTTACTCATACATCAAAAGTAACATTAAAAAAACCCAACATAAAATATTCAAAAACAGTAAATATTACCTGAGGGTTGGAAACATCCCGGAGTGGAGCTCGATGGGGAGATCTCTCGTCTCGCGCAAAGAGGATGTACTGCTTGCCAGAAGCCTTGCTGGCGTTCTGCTGACTTCTGCGCTGCTTTACCGGATCAATCTGACTGATTCAGACAGATGCAGTTCATGCTATGCAGTTGATAATGCTGAACATATAATCTTATATTGCCTCAGATATAACCAGGACCGCAAACAATTTTTGCATAATTTAAAAATACAAGTGCAAATAACAAATTACAAACAGTTGGTCAAAATCATCACATCGAACCCAAAAAATCTCAAAACATTTATTAAATTCCTTATGAGTATCAACAGTTTTTGAAATAGATGTTCCTAGAATAATAGAGACAAAAGCCGGAGCAGCTAAAAGTCTCAGAACAGCTATCAACCAACCAACTAAATAATGACAAAGTTTTTTTATTTTTATAAATAAGTTGAATAAAAACTAAAATAATAATAAATTAATAAATAATTAAAACCAATTAAATCAATAAAATTTTATATCATTCCATAAAATTTATTAATATAATTAATGTTAATTTAAAACATCATTTATGCAACGTTTCATGAATTGCAAATGTTGCTTTTTTCCTGTAATGCTTTTATTTGTAACATGAGGCAAAGGAACATAATTTGTTTCCTTTACAAACCGTTTTTCTGTGAAAAATTTTGAATTAATAGATTTCTCCTTGAGCATATTTCATTCAATAAAAAAAATCCTATCATTTTGTTATTTATATTTGTTTTCAGAATTTATATCTGCTTTAAGTAAGTTTTCAAATTATTCAATTGTAATTTTCAAAGATTTCCAATGTTAGTTAAAATATAAAGTTAGACGAGATAATATAATTTTTACTACCTAAACAGATTAATTTTTTGTTTGAATTTAGTAAGATTTTCCAATTATATAAATGAATTTTTATAATTAAATGTTAAATAGTTTGTGAAGAATTATAAAGTGGGAAGATTAATCACTTACAAAGAGATTTTTTGTAAAGTTTGCTTAGGAAAATACTGCAATTAATTAAAATAAAATCAAATATAATTGAAATTCTCATATATTCTATTATTAAATATTAATGAGACAGTCATAGTAGTAAAAGTTGTTGATTTATAATAGACAGTAATTTTTCTTACAAAAAAACGTATATTTGTTTATGTTTTTATGCAGTGGATAAACTAGATTTTCCTAAAATAAAAATTGCATAAACTCACATATCTTGTTTCAGTTTCCTTAATCTTAAACCATTTATGGATAATTAAAAAAGCTTTGCTGTTAAAACTATATTAATAATATTTAAGTAAATATGATCATTTTATACTATAGTAACTTTTATAATTGCATGAAAATTCATGAAATATCAAAAAATATAAAACAGTTTTACCAACAATCTAAATGTTATAATGTAAAATAATGAGTTATGTATTGCTTAATACACATTGGAGAAACACAAATACATATTTTTATTTACATCAATCCATTATTTAAAAAATAAACATGACAGTAACACATGAGGGTATAAATAAAGATAAAGTAAAAACTGACTTAATTAAAGATTTTTTTTTCCTTTTGAAACTCTGAACTAAAATAAATAAAGTATGTTTATTAGTTAAATAAACATTCTCATTATATGAATAAAAATTAATTGTATGGTAAACAATGCAAAAGAATATTTTTTCTAAAAGTTTAAATTCTATACATTTATAGTAAAAAAAAGTGAAACTAAAACATGGTTTGTTAAAAAGAAACATATTTATACAGAATCATAATGAAAAATAATATGCTTAATAATAAAAATACTAACTAAAGTAAATAAACAGATTTAATTTAAACATTTTTTTTTTAAATTTAAGGAACCTTCCCAAGTATTCCTCTTCTATTTTCCACCTAAACCAACTATTATTTCCCTTCTCCCAGGCATCCTCCCTAACATAAGAAGTGATTGTCTATCACATCCCTACTCATTTGCCCCTGTTTATTAAGGCTGCCATATATTACTTGGTAAGTTCCAGATCTTATGATAAATTCTTATAGGGGAATTTTGTCTGCAGCCAACTATTTTTAATTTAGTATGCACTAATTTGCTTTTATTTTCAATGAATATAATTGCTTGAATCCTCATTTTTAAAATGATGGAAGCAAGACTTTCCATCTGAAAAGAAAAAGATCTCCATTTGCTGCAATAATAATCTTACACTTGTGTTCACAAGGAAAAAATGTGTTGTTACTGCTCTTAATGAATCAAAATCTTTATTGTTTCTATAACCTAAGAATGAACTAGGTTTAGAAATATACTTGTAAAATAATTTTCATTGGGTAAATAATTTTTATATGTTTTATATTATTTAAGTCTAAACCATTCATAGTCTTAAATTATGAATGGTTAATATTTTAATTTTTGCAAATACAGTTCAAGTGTTGAACTTTAAAAACATTTGTAAATTTGCTTACAACCGAGTACCTTGATAAATTGTATGATATGTGCTTCAATCGTAAATGAATAATTTTAAGTTTCTAATTGTATGGATTCTTTGTCTCTATTTTAAAATAAAACTTGTAACTATATAATAAATTCAAAATCTTAAGGTAAACAAATTATTGAAAATAATTCATATAAATTTCATTTCAATTATGTACTTATGCAGCCTTAAAATACATTTTTTGCATTTCCATACCCTTTGGAATGGGAAGTTCCAATCATGCAAATATTACTGTTACTCATTTCATTTAAAATAGAATTCAAAATTTCATTTTTACTATCAGAGTTCAAACAATATTTTAATTTAATAAATCAGTTTATTAATTAATAATATATATTATATATATAATTTTACAAAACTCTTTAAAATATCAGTTATTTGTGAATGGGCAGGAAACTTATGAATTCATACAGACTGATGCAGCCTTAACTTGTGAAACAGAAAATATTAGAGGCAATACCAGTAGCTGATAGACTATCATTTACTTTTAGATCTCTTACTACATTTAAAAAAATCGTAGTGTGTTTATACATATTGTAAGAAATATTTTATTTTACATCCTAAAATGTTAATAACACATTCATATTATACGTAGTTTTAGTCATTTTATTACTGTAAAATGCATGTATTAACAATTTTGCTCAATATTTATATATATATATTTTTTGCTTCGTTTGAATCAATTTTACTTTCAAGTTTTGCTGTTATTTTTCTTAAGTTGCTTTTTAAATGTTTTTATATAAATATATTGATTATATATAAAAATATTATAATTTATTTTGCTGTTTGTTATATATTTATCAATATTCTAATGAATCAAAATAAAACCTGTTTGCATAAATTAATTTAGTTGAACTGATTAAATTTTATTAGATAGAAATTAAGACAATTTATAATAGTATGCGTAATATGTTTTATGTATACCTGCAATTTTTTGTGAATTTATTAGTAAACAAGTGTACTATATAAAACAATAAATGCAATTTTTTTTTATTTCCTTTAATGTTTGCAAGAATAGTTTCATTACTTTTCATGGAAAATTTAAAATAGTAAACATTCCCAAATAAATGTGTTTTTGCATATTTTATTAAGTATTCTAAAATATCCTTAATTTATTTTTTGCTCTCTAGGTACATTGTGAAAATCACTGAAATTTTTGCTCATTTTCATAAATTTTGTAATTTTTAGCTTTTATTCAAGAATTATGATCTAGATGAAATTTTTAAATTGTGCACAATCATTTCTGCATATTTGTGTACTGATTAAAATTCTTTTCTGATCAGTCATGGAGAAAGCTAATTAATAATTATAATCTTCCTAATTAGTGTTTTAATGTTTATTTATTAAGCATTTCCATTTATAATTTATGAAAAATGCTCTGTTATATATGTAATTTTACCTTCTTTCAGTTTTATATTAATTTTTCCTTCTTTCTATGTTATAGTTACTTGCTTTTATTTTAGTTGAAAATTTAAAAAAAATTGATTTAGTTCTTTAATGTATCTCTGGGCACAATTACATTGAAGAGTAAAATTGTTTTACAGATATAAATTTTTATATCAGATTATGGTAAGCATATTAAATAATTGCGTCTGCACAATGCTGGATCCACATACTATTGTTCAATATTGCTCTTTTAATCCCAGTAAATGCTTATTTAGAGCTTTTCTATGCTGACACTGAGACCAGTGGCAAAATAAATATTTGAGGAGTTTGGAATAAAAGCAAATTAAAATTTGTTCTGGAAAATTATCCTCAACACACATATCTGAGGCTGTACATTTACCTGGCAAATGACCTTACCTTATGTAATAAGTTGATGATGCTTTTCCCTAAATACATCTGTTATAAAATGTTATCCTTATCATCTGGATAATTAAAAGTAAATTCTTAATCATTGTTTATCTAGAGCAAGAAGTTTCAGAAAATACTTTTAGCATATGATTCCATGTTTAGATATTTCACTTTCAAAAGCAGAGAAGTATATTTTCACTTTGTTATCTTCAATTTATTAAAAAAATAAAACTATTTCTTCAAAATAAAGAAGATAAAATTGCAGTAACAGGGAGCAAGTTATATTCTCCTGAAGTGTACTACACAACAGCAACTGTCAAATTCAAATGAATTTTGTGAATATAAATAATAGTTTTGACTGTATTCCTTGGTGGAGAAATGATTTCAAAGGTTTGTATAACTCCTGGAATTTGAAAATTTTTTATGGAACATTAAAACACCTGGAATTTTAAACTTGACTCCTTGAAAATCATGAATTACTCCTGGAATTGTTACTTACCTTGATGCATTTATTTTTTTTATAATTTTTAATAAAATTGCTCGGAAAACTAATTGAGTATTAGCTCTTTATAATGTCACTAGATGATGGGATGCTTGATATTGTATTCATAACTGTTGAATAGAATAAAAATTCAATTCAGCCAGATAATTTTATAATAATCCTATTTAGATGGGACTGGGTGTAGTATTTAGATTTATGAGTGTAAAGTGAAGCAATCCCAAAGATATTCATGTTATGCAATCAGACAGGCAATTTATTCCTTTTTATATTTGCTTCAGTGTTATTTATATTGTGTAAAATTGACTGAATAAAACTTTTGAATTGAAATACATTTGTTATAATTTTCCTTGGTAAAAATTGTGTATAATTTCAATAAATCTGAAAGAATTTGTTTATCAATGAAATAAATGATTTAATATTCCTGGTTGAAAGTATGTTTTCAGTGACCAGTGGACTCTGTGTATAAGACATACAAATTTTATATATATATAATTTCCTATATATGTATATATAAATAAATAAGAAAATGTGAAAATCTATTAAATGATTAAAGGCTTAGAATATGGATGTGAAATTGTATGGTTTTGAAAGAGTTTAAAAGTAAACAGGAAAAAAATTAAGAATTGCTATTAAAAATAATTGGGAGGAAAAAAGTCATCCAGGAAACTTAATCTAATAGTTGTATTTGTTTTAAGTAGTATGTTTATATTTAAAAAGAGGTTGTTATACACATCTTGAAATATTTATTCAATACACTAATAGATAGGAATCTATTGAAGATGTTTAAAATTACTCATTATTTTGTACAGTGCATAGTTTATTTGAATAAAAAATTTTCTGTTATAGCTATAAATTCTTTGTAGGTTTTTGATTGTCTACAAATACAATTGAAAAATATTGCATAATTATATGAATTAATAAATACATAATTATATGAATATTTGGTTAACAAAAATTTTTAAAATAAAATTAAAAAAATATTTAACATGAATGTCAATACCTCTGGGAAAACTCCAGGAATTTAATTCTTGGAAATTTGTACGAACTCTCGATTTCACCCACACTAAAAGTTATGTAACTAATTCTAAACATTTTTAGTACTTATTTCTATTGAAGATTTTATTTAAACTTTATTAATAACATTTGACAAAAATTAGAAACTTGTAATTCATCAGAGAATCAACAATACTAATATTTGGAATACTAATATAAAAATTGGACTTAAGAAATATTTTCAACTATATGAAACTATTACTGATGTTTAAGACTCATAGGATTCATTCACTAAATTTATTTCCTTTTTTCATCACATATGATTGTTTCTTCATCACAATCATGAATCATATGATTTTTTGAAAATATAAACATATCCTTGAGTTAAGATTTTGACTGCTGCCAATTATTTCAAACTTCAGGTGTCCTTTAGCCATAGCACTTTTTCATCTTCTGACAGGGTATGACTGTCTAGATGTCAATTTTTTTTAAAATTAGACTTCTGTCTGCAGTATCTAAGTCTGATCAGCCCATAGGTAAGAAACATTGAAGGGATACACTGTGTATGAACCTCGTATAGTAGAGATTTAAAAAATATAAGGAAAAGTATAAATGCAGTTTTTATGTTTTAAAAATGTTTTATAAAGTTCTATTGACATTTATATCCAACTATTAAACCATCAGTACTTAATGAAAATTTTGAATTTGTATGCATTTCAAGCAAATCATTTACTTTTTTAACCTCTTCAAGAAGTGTTTTATGTGGTTACCATTTAATATAAAATTGAGACTAAACAATATTCTAAAAGTATTTTAGTCATTCAGATGTACAGAATAAATACTAAAATGGATTCGAATTCTATATGATAGTATCTATAAAAACTAAAAACATTAGCAAAATCCAAAAAGAAGATATCTATTATATTTTTCATAATATCAAGTTCAAATTTTTTGGAGTTTAAATAACATAAAATTTAAATTTAATTAAAAACAGTATGAAGTATTTAATATAAAGTATTTTTAATACTAAATTTTTATATTTTCTTCATTATAGTTAGTAATGAATTTTTAATGACATTTTTATTACATAAAAATTATCTTTTTAAGTACATATCTGCATAAATATTCTGAAATACTTTTAAACACAAAAAGTACTTAACAAAATATTTTAAATTATAAAAAATTATTCATCAAACTGTAGTCAATTTTTTAAGCTGCTAAATTCTTTTGCGTGAAATTACCAAGCTCGTTCTAAATCTAAATTTGCTGTTTTAAAATTGAAAACTTCATGATCATTCATTAACACTGAATTATTTCATGGAATTATTTCTGTTTGGCAAAAAGAAGGCAAAACTTTATCTATTTTCAAAACCATTAAAATCATGAGTAGCTAATTTTAAGCAGTTTATAACACCAATAATTTTCTTTAGGTGGGAAAAATGCCAAATCTGAATTCAAACTGCAACTGTAAATACATTTTGAAATGCCATTAGACAATATGTGAGAATTGACACACCTTGAGCTCATTATTAAACAGTTGAACTTATAAATTAAGATGGATTACTTAGATTTTAACAAATTTTAAAATTAAATACTCTTGATTCCAAAAATAAAAATATTTGCTTCCAGTTTTTCATTCAAAGGGTACACCAAATTCTACACATTGGCTGATTTGCATAGTTTTCATTTGTAAAATTCTTAAATAACAGAAATTATTTTAAAATTTTATCCCAAAATAAGTAGTTTTTTCTATTTTGGTCCTATTTGGTCTATTGATAGCAAGGAAGTAGAACATCATATCAATAATATAAGCCTTTATCAAATTAATCCCTACTTTTTCTGAATTTTAAAACCTTTCATGTTTTCCCAATCAAAATCTACTTATATCCACATTTTAATGATTGAGAACAATTTAAAATAAAACATGAAGCAGCTGTCAACTATCTCATAATTGTCTCAGGTTAAGTTATAAGATAATAATTTGAATTGATATTTTCCTCTCAAAGGTTTCACAAAAAATTGAGGGAATCTATTTAAATATACAAATGACTGCTCAGTGGAATCAATTTTTATTGGCACAACATATCTAGATATCTGTCTGTAGATTATGACACAAATAAAATTTCCTCCTTGAAAAAGATGAGTTTATTTGAAAATATCATTCTAGATTAAGATACGGTATGCAATTATTGATTGTGCATGTGCAATTTTTTTTTTTTTTTCCAATTAAAAAAATAATTTCTGTGTTGCTTTTTCTTTCCTCTATTCTGAAATCTTTAAAATTTTAGGTCAACACGATTTCAAACTTTAAATTTCAATATCAAGAAATGATTATGATCATTAAAACAAAACATAAATAGACAAGCTATGATCATTTTTACTTATTGTTTATTTTACTTACAAATACCTTGATTGTTTTTTTAAGCATATTAATTTCAGATAATGATAAATACATTACTGCTAACAATTTGCATAGATTTAAGAATTTTTTTTTCATTTCAATGTTTAACAGTTTTTATAATCTATGCTCGCCAAACATTTTGCTTAGCTCAATACATTGTTGTATTTACACAAGGACTTATAAATTTAAAAATATTTTCAGTTTTAGAATATTTTAGTTTATTTTTTCACAGAATGAAATGAAAAAATAAGTGCAATTAAAATCATTTTGCATATAAATTTTATCAACAATAAAAGCCCTTTTGATGTTTTGAATTTTCATCCTATAGAAGAAAATTTATGCAAATTTTATCCACAAATTTGTTTTGTTTAAAATGTTATACTACCATTAATGTGTAAATAAAAATATTTGCTTAAGCTTTTGTAGCAGATATTTACAATTAGTCAACAAAAATAAGTAAAAGCGTTTCTCAATCCACAGAATAATATTTAAAAATCTCAAACAATTTTAAACATTTTTTTACAATTAGAAATACATATAGATATAATTAAATGGTAAGAAACTTATTATTACATATAATTTTAAAAATTAATCAATAAAATTTGTCTAAATAATATAATTACATAAATATTTTCTTTTAAAATGTATATGTTTTAGTAATTTGAATCGATATTTTTCTCTCAAAACTTTCACAAGAAAATAGAGGGAATCTATTTAAATATACAAATGACTTCAGTGGAGCAAATTTTTATTGGTACAACATATCTAGATAACTGTCTATAGGTTATGACACAAATAAAATTTCTTTCTAGAAAAAGGATGAGTTTATTTGAAAATAGCTTGAGTTTTATAATAGAAAATTTAAAAATCACATTTTGCATAAAAGATAGTATAAAATAAATCTTGAATGATCTGAATGACAATTTAAAATAGTTACTGTTAACGAAGTGAGCTTGTATAATTTTCCTTCATTACATGACATAAGTAGATGTAACTTCCGAAACATAAATAATGATGAATAACACATTTATATGCAATAAAAATATCAATTTTATGATATATTTATATATATAAAAAATACAGTTCAAAAAATAACACATTTATATATCTTACTAAATAACTTTTCATTGTGCAAAAGCACAATTCTATTTATTTGTGAGGAAATTTTAACCAAGTGATATTAAAGTTGTAGTCATCAAAAATTTACTAATATAGTGGAAGATAATTAAATGAAATTCCAAATTTGCATTTGTAAAAATTACAATAAATTGCATAATAGATAAGTCTTATATATAAACAATGTATATATTCAAAAGTAAAATTTAATTAAATACATACTTGTCGTTAATTTAGAAAATTTATTAAATTCACCAAAAAAATTTGAGAAGGAGGCTTTAAATTGATAAATATTCAAAGCTTTCAACACAGTTTGTTTAGTAAATGGCTGTGTGCAATTTCGCACAGCATAAATATGTATATATTTTACACAATTAAGAGTCATTTTATCCAGAAACAACTTTAAGTACTACAATAAATGCATCTTCTGATTTTGTTGAGACTGCAATAAAAATGTAATGTTCGAGCACTCTTATTTGGCACAGAATCACTTATTCTGGTTCTTCATCACCTAACTCATAAGATCAGCATACATCTTCTGAATTTCTCCAGATGTGCAACCTACATGACCTATTCTTATTAGCTTCTCAAAGAGTGATAGTGCTGCAGGTTTTAAGTGGGTACTTGGAATATTATGATTGTCTGGTGTACCATTAGAAATTGCATCAACTAATGAAGACAGAATTTCTATATGTGCTTCACCCACTTTGCAAGATTTGCAAATTTCTATACGTACTCCATAATCTAGAAATTTATTATAGCAATCTATAACATCCATAAAAGAATTCATGCGTGTATACATGATAAGATAATTTCCCCAATAATCATAGTTTGTATTATCTCTCGTGCATTGTAATAAGCATCTGTAGGCCTCAGTCTTTTCATTTCTTATAATATGTAATTTCATTAAGCACTCCCATGCTTCAAAATAATTTCGATCAATTTTTACTAGAGTTGTAAATGCTTTCATACACACATCAATATCATTGCATTTTACTGCAGCTAACCCCATAACATACAAAACTTTTGGTTGTAGTGAATTTATAGATAAAGTTTTCTTAAAATGATAGATGCATCTTTCATACCTTTGCTTATTATAGAAATAATAACCCAAATTACGTTGACATCGAGCATTTGAATTACCTGACAGATTCCATGCTTTTTTATATGCCTTAATACTTCCTGTTAGATCTCCTAAGTAACACCACAGAATTGAAATTGGTCTATTATTAATTTGAGTCTTGAGAAATCTTGCACCTTCTCTAATAGCACTCATTTTTTTATAACATTTAACAAATCCACGCCATAAATTATATTTTTCATACAATTGTAAGGCATTTTCAAAATCTCCAAGTATTAAAAACATATCAGCTATAAGCTTTTCTAAAGTATATTTCATAGGAAGTGAAACACTATACAATAAATTCTGCCTTAAGGAAAACTGTGGAGTATTATTGTTAATACAGGTTAACAATTGTTTTATTTGATTTATCTGGTTATGACACTTTTCCCTTTCAATAAAAGGAGAGACTTGATTTCGAGCTGCCACAAATAAAGCTTTACAATGAATTGCCCAATTTTTTGGATGCAACAATAAAATGCTAGCTATGGATAAAACCTCTTCCCTATACATTTTGGCTCCTCTTTCACTAATTAAATCACAATATGTCAGTAATATAATCTGCTCTTCAGGTAAAAGGTCTGTTATTCTTTCACCATTGTTATCAGTTGCAATTATACAATCAAGAAAAGTATCACTACAATCATAATAATAAGGTGGAAACACATGCTGAGTTAAAGTTAACTTACTTCGATAGCGAGAATCATTGCGTTTCAATTCAACAAAAAATGTATATGTTCCATTTCCTCTTCTTGATTGAGTAATTGGTCCACGATTCAGTTTTACACCAAAACCAAGAATATTTTGAGCACTTATAATGTATTTTTCAGCAATGTTAAACTCTTTATAGTACAAATGGGCATTGGCACATTCTATATAAAACATAATTTCAGCCAAAGGTTCTTCTTTATTTTTCAAAAATTTAGCACTTAATTGTTTTGCAATTAAGTTAGTAACCATACAATGTAAATCAGCCACCCTGTCTGGTAAAATTCTTTGATGAATCATTGTGCTACGAATAAGCCACCATCTCTGAGTGAGGCAATTATCAAAATTATTGGATTGAAGCAACATAAGACTAAAAAATAATAACTTTGGATGAATTATTTTTGTTAAAATAACTTCACTATTTTTACTCAGAGCGGTGAATACGCATTCATCTGAATATCCAGAGTTTGGCAGCAATCTATCCAAAATAGTGTATTCATTTTCCAAACAGGCAGTTGGACCACAAATATTAGCTTTGACAAATTCTTGCAGGGCAGCCACAGCAGTAAAGAGTAATATTAACTGTTTAATGTATGTCAAATCTTCTTCGGTTGAATGAAATAATGCCAAATAATTGGATTTTATTTCACCGTCTTCTGAATACGAAACAAACTCGATATCTTCCGTTTGTTCTTTCAATGACTTCCAACAAGAAAATTCAGTATTTAAAATTTTATCATACTCATGATTTATCATGTATTTCGTTATCATATCAATATCTTTAATACACTCATAATTGTACGATGTTGTTCGTCGATAATATTCTTTATCGATATTAAAATTGTAGTTCGAAAAGTTATCGGTAATACAAGAAATTTCTAATCTGTTCAATAAAACATTCAAATCTGAATTACTTGTATCCATGTTTTCCATTTTGACAAGCCGATTTTTGTTTCACTGTTTAGTTGTAGTGTATTTTACGGAAGTATCTTGTTACACAAGCGTCTAGCCATCACCCTCAATATCTAAGTAAGCCTGAACACTCTCTTGTGACGTCATCAACCGATGGCTGAAATCAACCGCTTTCGTTCACGATTAAAATATTCCGAAGGAACTGTGTTTTTATGTTGTTTAAAAAATTCTTCGCAATCAATTACTATAACATTTTTTAATTAATTTTGATATTGTTTACACGACGAATATTAAAAAATTAATAGCAACTATATGTAAAAACTTATTTAAGTATAACTTTGAATGAAAATATTCTATTAATTCTAGTCAATGAAATTTTATTCAATATTGGATATTAATTTTCCTTGGTGTACTTTCCATAGAAATATATATCTGTGGTGATTATATATTAATGTGCTAAATCTAATAATAAAATTATTTTTATGAAAATTATATGTAAATTTAATTGATAATTCCTGTTCACATTTTTTTTAAAAATTCAAGCAAAACATTTTGGGTGTTATAATTTATTCTAAAATAGTAATTAGCAACATAATCTATTATGAATTGAAAATATTTCTTTAAAATTTATTGAATGCAATAAACATGATTAATTTATTAGCAAAATATATTCCCTGCGTATGATAGATTTAAAATATTTAATGCATTTAATAGGTGAGATAATTTTGTATGGTTGAAGAGGAAAAGACAATCAGAAAAATAAAAATTAATTTATTAGAATCATACTTTCTTCATATTTTTTCTAAAAATAATGCATAAATTTAGTGTGAAAAAGAAATATTAACATAAGCATTTTCTTTAAAAAATAATGCAAGTTTGGCAATTTGAAATCTCATACATACAATGACTAAAATTAATAAATTATATACATATATATATATATATATATATAAAAAATTTCCCTATGTAATTTTGCATATTACAACACAAATAAATTATTTACATACATTAGAACAAATTTAAACTATATACATAATTACTACATTTTTACATTTTTATTCACTTTATTTTGAAGCATTCATAATAATGGATAAAAATAACTATTTGAATATACTGAAATTTATTTTCAAAAATATTTTTGTTTTAAAAGGAAATAAAGATTTTGGATACAATTTCTATTTCAAATTGCATTAAAAAGTAATTTTTTTAAGAATTATTAAAAGTTTGAAGTTTTCTTTTTTTAGATAGGGCAGTAATCACAATAGAGTCATTAATTTTTTTGCAATAATTTTATGGAATATACTTATGCATGATTTGACAATGAATAATTTTATTTCTTCAGCAGCATGTCTATTTTCACATTCTTCAAAAGGAAGGTAAATTTCAGATTCATTTAGAATCCTAATTATTGAAAATGCATATGCTCTATGATTAGAACATTTAAGGAATTCCTTTTCATTTTCAGTAGATGACAGTTTACTTATAACTAAATAACAATAAATTATTATAGTTACAACATGATCAGAAGGGTATTTTAATCCACCTCTGTCCATATTTTTTATAAGAATAGAAGAATTTGTAATCTCTTCAGCATTAACAATAGAATTATTTAAAACCAGATAATTCTTACAATGAAGACATTTAAAATGTTTTATACAAGAATGTGAACAGTAACCAGCAATATATGTAAGATTACTTTCAGAAATTTTTAAATCAGCGATATCTTTTTCAGATATATTTACTTCCTAATTATCATCTATTTCATGTTCCTCAACATTAGAAAAATCAATACTATTATTTAATGACATAGAAATTTTATCATGGTTATTTGATTTAAATAAGAGGAATTAAACTGCGTATTCTCAGGTTCTTTTCTATTTCAAAATCCTGTGTAATTGATATGTTGTATTGACCACCTGCAAGTTGTCTATAAACACCAAACCTTTCTTCAAGGGAATCTGTTTGAAATTTTCCAATTAATATATATTAAGTTTAAGCTCATTTATACAATATGATGCTATTTCTATAATAGCATGTGTTGTGTGTTTCTTTTGCTAGATGACCAGTGTCTGTTTTTATTTTTTTCCCATGTATCAAGCCAACACCAAAATGCATTCAAATATTGAATTTTTTTTCAGATGCAGATGATGTCAATGGTTCTTGATATCAATTACATTTACGACTACCTTTATAAATAGAATGAACATTCATGATGTCTCACCAACTAGTGATAATTTTTATGTACTCAGCTGTTGGAACAAAATTTGCAAAATTGAATCTAGAAGCTGCTAATTTTAGACCCTCTACAACATGCTGATTAAATACATTTACAACCAACTGAACATTCTGACGTTCTAAGTTAGAATGGCGCAAAGATTTTGCAGTTAATGTGTGGCATGTTTTCACCAATTCATTTGATTCAGCTTCATGTACTTTTCTCAATAATGTTAAAGATGCAGGTTTTAGTTTTTGACTTGTGTCACCAGATCTATTAAAATTTGGATAGTACATACAAACTTCAGAATGTTTTTGGTTTAGCCAATTATTACGTATATATATATATATACACTTAAATAAATGTACGCTATCAAATATAAAGAATAAAGGTCTTAATATATCAGAAGGGTGCTTATAGACTATAGAAAGTTTTGGGGGATTTGAGAAAAAAGATACCGCTCTGCTATTAATTGCATTATTGTCACTAGATATGCAAAATACAATAAAGCCAATTTTTTCAAACCCAATAATGAGTTCTTTAAAAATAGAAAATAAAATTTCAGCTGTTAATTTTTTGACAGGAAAAATATGCACCACATCCTTATACATGGAAGTAATACTTTGCACCATAAATACATACGCAGTTGTTGCCAAATCACAACTATTATGAGATGTACCTAATAATTGACCTCCTTTGTAATCTAAATATGGCTTTATATGGATCTCATCCATTAATAACACAACTTTTTCATCTTTTTCTTCCAAAAATAAATATTTTTCTTTAATATAGGAAAGTACATTTATATCTATTTGCTCAATTTGAGGATTTAAATTATAGTTTGAACATAATCGTTTTGTTGTATTTGGATGTGATAAAATTAAAGAAGAACAATTGTATAAAAATTTGTATGCATGAGGGAAATAGAGTATAATAAAGTACATGAAATTAAAAAATTGGGACTATATCGACGACGAGTTATATAACCTTTTAACGAAGAAATTTGTTCCTTTACAAAACTTAGAACATCTCTCTGCAGTTTATTTACAGCATTTTTTGACAAAAAGATTAAAATATTATCAATTAAGTCATATAAATCTGTTTCAAGATCTTCATAATTTTCATTTAATTTAATTTTCTTTATATTTTGTAGTATATTACTAAGATCAATAATATTATTATTATGAAATGGTAAAGAATAGTTACTTTTTTTTCTTAATGGCACATTTTTAATAAAACCATTTATAGTCAAATTTTCATCAATAACTACAGAAGCAAACAAATTTGGATATGGATTACAATCAATATTTAAAAACATAAAATTACTATTTTTATTGACTACACTCCAATAATCCGGAATGTCTATATTTTCCAAACATTTTTTCATTTCTTCTAAATTTGTAAAATAATACTTTTGTTTGTATTCTAAATCACTATTTTTACTTTGAGCAATTGCTTCACTCAGTTGTGTATTTTCAAATCTTTACTGTTTAATTGATGGATCCTCTCGATGACTTATTTCTTTTGTTAAATAACTGGGGCATCCTTTGAAGATACACGGTACAGCTTTAGGATATAATTTTGGATTTTATATGTTTACGATGATTTTTTTACCATTTTTCTCATCAAAAGCTTCACTAGTTCTTAATATATCAGTTGGTTTAAAATGCAGTTCACACACCTAGAAGTAATATTTAAATATAAGAAAGCTGATATACATAAAACAAAGAAGTAAGTCTTTCTTTTCTAATTTCTATTTGATATGATCATTAGGATACATTTAGAAAATATTTCCAAAGAGCAATGAGTTTAACAATTAATATATTACTCATTCTCTTTTAATCCCAAACATTCTTTTATTATTGATAAATGGAAAAACAGATGAATGTTTTTCTATAAAAATTATAATTTGAATGATAGGATTTTATGCATAACAAATTAAACAAAATTCTACGGGAAGTTACTTTTTATTTGAAGTTTTTTATTATTATTAATATTATAAAAATATTCAAAAATAAAATACGAAAGAAATTATTTTTATGAAACAATAAATAAATAAAATTAATAAGAAAACTGACGTACATGCAACAAAGAAATCTCAGTCTTTTCTTTTCTAATAATAGATTATCGAAACAACATTAAGATCATTCTGAAATTAATTTCGAAATAGCTTAGAGTTTAGTATTATTATAGTTCTCTTTTACTCCTACGCATTTTAATGACATTAATAAATCGAAAAATTAATAATTATTTTACTTTTCTATGAAAATTTATATTTGAACGATATGAATTTAATGCCTAATAAATTTAAAAAAAAAATTCCATAGGAATTTTCTTTTGATTTCATTTGAAATTTTCTATTACTGTTAATGTTATTAAAAAAAATCAAAATTAAAATAACTAGCCAAACATGATGCAAATGAAACAATAAAATTAATTTACTTATCCTGGAATGTTTGGTCACTTCCATGTTTTATCTCGGAATTGCCCGAATCCATTTGTGTTTTAAATCTTCTTCACGTGGGAATCGAAACAGAGAAACTTTGGGTCCATTATCATAGTTGCCTTTACAGGCAGTTACGCAACATTTATAAGGCACGTTCTTGATTATTGTACAGAATAAAAACAATAAATTTTGAAAAATAAGTCGAAAATGAGTGATTTGTTTATGGTAAACAACACAGTAACAAGCCTCTGTTCAAGCGTCACTTAGAAGAAAGCGACAGCCTTCGGATGCAACGTCACAGCCATTTGGTCACGTGGTAGTCAGGCTTTCTGCTATTAGAAGATACTGGTCTAGCCCCCATGTTTCCTCCTCGTTCCTCCCTGGTCATCTGCGCAGGTTCTTACGCATGACGTCATTTTTCTGGTAGAGTCAGGGTATAAATATTATTGTTTACCCTTGTTTAGCACTACTTACAAACGTGTGTTTGCTAATTTGGGGATATTTCCGTAAGCAGAACTGCTCCGATTCTACACCAAATTCCTAGCCAAATAGGATGCCAAGAGGATGATAGTAATCTTGTTATGGTGCTACAGCACCATAACAAGATTGCTTATTGATTACAGAGGACGTTATGTTTGCAGCTAGGCGGAGTTAATTACGTTTTGGATGGGAATTTCTTATAAAATAAATGAATATTTTTTCAACTTCAAGCTTGTTTTTGTATTATTATTATTATTATTATTATTTTTTAAATTTTAGTTGCTAAATTCTAGGTTTTTTTAATTTCAATTCTTATTTCGTAATTATTTTTATTAGATGATATGTAATTGGAAAAAAAGAAAAGAGCTTTCCAGTTTTGATAACTATTATTTCAGTTATATAATGTATGTTGAATCTGTTACATATATTAATGACTGTTAGTTCTGCACAAATGAGAGTTTAAAAATTAATGTATACTTCATCGTGTGCATCTTCATTATTGCATACAATGTAAACTTAAAATGTTGAGAATTTAAATTTTTATTTTTTAAGTAATTTCATTATAAGACTTTTGTACTTTGTTTTCTATAAATGAGTTATACTTGTCTACATACATATCATAAATAAATTGGAATCATAATGTTATTTAAAAACACTTAACTAAATTACTATTCATGTACTACAAATTAAAATTAGTAACAGTAATTTATAAACTAGTGAAATGTTTCACAGTTAAATTCTTAAACTAAATATTTTTCAACAAGTTATTAATAAATTATTTAATAACAGCTTATTTAATTTTCATCATAAAAATTGAAGTTTTGTTTATTGTTTCCTAGAAAAGTTTCTTATTCAATTTAAACATTTGATAGAATGAACTTCAACAAATAGTGTATTTGCTTCATAATTTAAAGTATTCTAATCTTACCTCAATAAAATAAAAAATCAATTAATAATTTAAAAAGTCGTAGCTTCTTATATGAATTCAAATAACAAAATTAAATCAGTTTTTGAGATATAATACAAAATATTATATTTACTACTTATTCAATATTTTAAATAATACATGTGATTCATGATAAATTTCTTAGAGAAATTTCACTTTAAAATTTAAATTTAAAGCATTTGATTTTATATTATCTTTAAGAAAAGATGAGCCTTGTTTAGTCGTAAATTAGTCATTGTTCAATATGTTAGCATTTTTTAACTGTTTAGTTTAAGAAATATTAGCCGAGCTGGCAGCCGAATGGTTATCGCTCATACCTTCGGTTCTACAGTTCGTGGGTTCGAATCTCACCTTGGGCATGGATGTTTGTAGTAGTTCGGAATCCACTTTAAACCGTAGTCCCGGTCTAACTAGCGCTCGTGCGCAAATAATGACCGTTGAGCGACAAAAAAACCAACCTTAAGAAATATTAACGTATTTAACAGAATGAATGATACAATTGATTAATATTGCTGCCTTATAAAAATTCAACCTAAAATTTGACATACTTTTATTACAAATATAGTTTGATAAATTTCAATCGTATGAATGAAGATGTTCAAATAAAAATTTAATTTATACTTGCTTAAAATTCTAAGAAAATAATTTTGTAATTGGAATCATCTTTTTGTCACCACATAGTTGTGTTTCAACACTTACATTTATTGCAAAGAAGAAGGATATCTCACTGTTACATAAATTCTCTTATTTTTTTATTTAAATAAGCATTCATATTTTTTATGAAATGTTTGTGTCCCTTAATGGTCATTTTTAGACACGACGCCTAACTAGATTTTTTATTGTAACAGTAATCTTTCCTAAAACTGAATAAAATTTTCTCTTATTAGCTAACTGCTAAAGTTTCAAATTTATCTTAGAAGATAATACTATTTTATGTCATTTTAGTCAATCATTATGAATTATGTAACAGTTGCTAGAATTAAAAATAAAATTTTATTTGCAAACTATTTTTACTTCATAAACTTAAAATTCAACGCATTTGTGCTTGTTGATAAAATGGCTGATTAAAATGTGTTTTATAATATGTGATTACATTTAAAACTATTAAAAATGAGAAAATCTCTTTTTTACTTTTACATAACTTTTAAATAATTTTTGGTGGGATTTTGAATTAATGAGAAATTTAAAAATTTTTATTGATTTAGCATTACTTAAAAATTTATATTAGACTGACGAAAAAATTTGCTGTTAATTATATTTTAAATTCGTTCTGTATGACTTCGTATTTTTTTATTGTATTTACAAATAGATAATTTTGCCTGAATTTGCATGTTGAAAAAGTATTTTCAGCTTAAAGATACAAAATGTATTGATGGTTTATGGGAATGATATATTTTTCCTTCTGGCGGTAAAAGTAACATCCTGTGAAAGTCAATTTTCAAAACGCAGCTGTGGGACTGCAGTTCTACTAAGGGATTTCATCCCCCTTTCTAGCTTTCCACATTCTTTCGATCAGATTTCGTTCGCAGAGTTGAAGGACACTGGACATTGGGGTCCGAAAGTAGTAAAATTTGAAAGTAACTAATGTGAAGAATTTTGGTGAAAAACCGAGCACAGTGATTATTTTCTTATTTTATTTTATTTTATTTTATTTTTTTAGAAAAAACTATCCTTTATTTCGAACAGATTTTTTTTTTGAATTATAATCATATTAACTTTTTTTTCGAAAAAAAAATTTAATGACTCCATATTTTGAGGATTTGACAGTTGAAAAAAATCAGAAAACATCTGAATTATTAAAAAAAATACTTTACAAATAATAGTGATGATTCCTATGACAAATTTGGATTAAATGATTCTTTTTTGATGACAATAAAGATGTTAATTCATCAAAGTCACTTAACTTTGTGTGGTCATAATGCTAATGCAGATATAACAAATATATTAATTTTAAATTTAAAAATTTCAAGTACAGAAGCATAAATAAATTACTGAGTAAAATATTTTATTTTATTTTTTTATTTATGGATATTTTTTTATACTTCTTTGCTTGCTGAAGAAACAGAAATGGCTTTCAAATCTTCAAATTTAGGTCGAGAATAAAAAAATAATAAAACAAAAAACTGTAAATCAAAATGGACTGGTATTGATTGATTGGAATTATAACAGTGTTTTGGGATCTCCCGTTTTGCAAAAAAATTATGTTGTAGAGGCAGATTTTACTAAATTTTTTATAAACAAATTTATCAAAAATTACTAGGTATGTGTGATAAGATAATACAAACATGACTATACGATAAATCTTTATTAGAATTATATAAAAAATGTAAGAATTGATAAAAATCTGATTTTTCAAAAGTCATTTTTAAAGTTTTCTTTGAAAAATTATAATCCTCCAGTAGAATTTAACTATTCATGTAGTGATATTATTCATTGGAAGTATGATATTTAAGCAAAATATTCCTAAAAAAAGAAGAAGAAAAGGAGAATAAATCTTTCACATTTGTAATGTATGTGAAATGTTTAATTTCTATTGTAGTAAAAATGTATGCAGCGATTATCGCCGTGTGCATTTTTATTTTGAAGAAAATTTTATTTTAATATATAATTTCGCAATGTTTTTAGTTAACATATTTTTTTAAAATTTCATTAGATATAGCTGCAAAAGTGTGCTCTAAATTTATACAAATAATAAATAAATATATATTGAAAAGGTAACTATGTAAGCATTGTTGGGGGGGGGCAGCAATGTATAACTTAAAAAAAAAAACCGTCGTTTGACAGCTTTGTTTTTAAAGGAAACATATAATTTTAAATTGGAGTTTTAAAGAAATTGAAAGAATATAATGAAGAATAATGAATTCAGGGAAATCTAGGAGGTCTGCACTCCTTGCATTTAAAATGAGCTAAAGTTAAATTTTTTTCCTAATTTCTCCTAAACCAAAATAAAATCCCCCCCCCCAAAAAAAAAAAAAAAAATCAAATGTCCATTTTAAAATGTTAAGAAAAGCGTCCAATGACCGTTTTAAATAGCCAGTAGTTGAAATTAATAGAAAGATAATTCCAAACTCTTTAGAAACTGTAGAGATAAGAAAATTAATGTAACTCCAAATTTTAATGAAGATAAAATAAATAAATTAAAGAGCATAAATCTTTACTTTTTTAAGTAACACAAACGCACACACCAATATATATATATATATATATAATATCAGTGTACGTTTCTTAACGAAAAAAACTTAGATTTACTTTATTTAATTCATCTATGTATATATTATGTCATAAAAAATCAGTGAAAATCGATACATTACAATTAACCCCAACATAAATCGAAAAATTACGAAATTTGAAATATTTATCAATCGGATTTTAAAATATGAATAATAATTGATCAAAAAATTGGTTTGTAGTAGTATAATAATGTAAAAATTGTTCACTTTAATATGCTTTAAACAATTTGGAAGAAGAAAATTCGATGAGTGAAATATGCATGTTTTGGCAGCAAATAATTAAAATACGGCCTTATTTTTAGTCTTTGGATGCATGTCTTTCTTACGGTCAAATGAAATTTTTTCTGATATTTAGGAAAGTCAAAATAAAGTTCCGCTCCCGATACCATCAGATTTTTCTATGCCGTTATCTAATTGGCAGGAATACGTACAAGAATGCTTCAAAAAATTATAGTGAATTAAATTGCATTCTATATAAGAACTTCAAGACTTTTTATATAACATTTCACTTATATATGACTGTTTAACCTAATCTTTGTTTTTACATATTAAAAATTAATTTAGCTTAAAATATGCATTGAAAAATAATGCACTACCATGCTGTTATTGAAAATATATTAAAATGTTGTCAAATACTTATTCGGGGATACTTTAATTATAACAGAGAGTTTTCGATAACTTTTTACATTTCTCTCCACAAAGCAAAAGTAAGCGAATACTTGAATTTCCATAGTTATTACTATACTAATTTAATAAATAATTGTAACTTTTGTTTCAGAGTAAATAATTGCAACTTTCTATTGTTTAAGAGTAATTAATGTTATGTAAACATGTTTATATTGAATAATAGGGACGAGACGCGTTTCTTATGGTATGCAGGAAGAATTGAGATTCTATCCATGCATAAAGCTTGTGAAATATTTGATAAAATAAAAAAAGAAACAATACATAAAATGAATTCACAAAATAAAAAAGCCATTATACTTATGATTTTTAATTCGCACAGAAATTACAAATTCCCTACATAATTATTTTAATGGTCTAAGCTATAATAAGATTTTCATTACATCGAAGATTACAAATGAAAATGATAAAAAATTATGTGTTTGAAATATTCATGAGTAGTAGTTTTCATATTTGGAGTAACAAAACTGCCTACAAATAATTATTATAAAATGTCCTCCTCCCCATGAATTTTGAAGAATAATAGTCATAATATCCCATCATGTCCTTTAAACTCCTTAGATCGATCAAATTGATTGACGAAATTTTTTTCAGTATTTTTATTTTTGTAAAATTTATTTCTGTATTTTAAAATAACGTGGAGGAAAGGATTAATACAAAAGAGAGCAGTTCATAAATAATTTTATACTGAAGTTATTATTATTTATGGAGATCACAATATATTTCAATATACATTTTAATTATTGCATATACTATAAACTATAATAAAAAGTTTAAAAAATTAGATTTTCTACAATTTCTGAGAACTGACAAATTTAATTCATATATGTTCGTATTTTATATGTAGTCTACATATACTTTGTAAGTGAATTAGAAAGCATTAAAAATTATTGTTGTTTTTCTCTAATTATTGAGATGTTCCACTGTCAAACTTTTTATCTTAAATCATTCCATTATGATTACATCATTTAATATCTAGTTATAAGTATTCAATTTCTTAATCACTGTAAAATGTTTCTTATAAGACAACAGCTTAGAAAATCATCAGATAGGGATTTAAATTTCTTTAAAAACAAAAATAATGAGTACCAATATTTGAGATGTGGTAAATGATAATACTAACTATATAACGTTTGCGATTCATAATAAAATTAATTGTAACTTCTGGTTTTATGTCAAAATAAAATATAAGTTTTATCTTACGCATTTAATACTTTTTAATTGTGTTGAACATTAACAATGTTGTGGTTTAGATTATCGTTGCTATCTTTCTAAAAAGAAATTAATCTACATCTTAATAAATGGTTTGAATTATAAATCTAAGCTTGATTAATTTCAATTATTTAACAGCAGACATAAAGCTGGAATTTAATTTAAAAAATTTCAGAGATATGTTTATTAATATATCCATGATTTCCAGGAAAAGAATTTAATCTTATTGAAACAGGTAGCAAAACGAAAAAAAATATTCCACTGAAAAAATGTTATGCATAATGGTTATTAACAGCTGAAACAGAAAAATAATTTCTGATCCTCCTATTTTAAAAGTAATTCCCAATAAAATTAGTCATGTATAACGATGGTGATGTATATAAAACTTTGAGCTTACGTAAATCATTAATATTATATATGACGAAATTATTTGATATATAAAAAATATAAAAATGTATATAATTTTTTATGTGAATACAAAAAAATTAACATAAATTTTGGTTATATTAAAAAACTTTGAAGACATAAGAAAAAAAAAACAATGTAACAAAAATTAGATAAACTAATATTTAAAATAAAAAATTAGATTTATATTTTATATATGTGAGTGTTTAAAAAAGATAAATTTCTTTTCATTTTTTTCTTTAAAGTAATTCTTAATTTTCTCCATAAAGTTTCGCTTTCCATTTCCGTAAACCTTTTACAAGCCAGTTAAGATGAAAGGCTATTTCTAAGAGTTAAATATGACCACGCCTCTTTGAATGCTTATCTAACACCTCCTTCTATAGGAGGGGTTGGATAAGCTTAGGTTTACTATACATAGGTATCGGTAGTGAAAATGCCAATAGTTCATCTTGGCGAAGCATTTTGCGCCACAGTTCTGCTTACGGAAATATCCCCATTAAAAACAACGTAGAATTAATAAACTGTCAATTAATTCAGAAGAAAAAACTCAAAATATACTAAAGTAATTTTAATATAGCTTAAGAGGTATACGCCATCTAGTGAGAAAAATGGTAACATTTTTCCATACTGTTTATTCTACTACTTGCTTCGTGATTAAAAAAAATACATTTTAAAAAAATCTTTTTCAGGAAAATAGATTAAAAGGATCTATACCTCTTTCTTAATAGTTAGTTACTATGATGATTCTGTAATATATAATGTCTCAATTTTTCTCCTTTATAATACTTGAATGACTTCATAATTTTCAAAATTGTTACATATGCTGTTATTGTTATTTATAAATATATCTTGAGGAATTATTACTACAAATAAGAGATGGCAAATTGTGTTAAAACTATGTGTAGTACTGTTACTAATTTTGAATATATTAATATTGTAAACTATATAAAATTTAATTTTCATCACACCTAACATAATTTACCAATTTAATTAGTAAATGCTTTTATTTATATATTAGCTACTATGTAAAATTTGGTTCAGCTTGATCAAGCTAAACATAAGTTATGTAAGTAATTTTTTTTTAAATATTACAAAAAAATATGTAAATTAGAATATACTGAAGGATTATTTAAAATTTTAATAAAAGGTAGGACTGAGTGTGATCGGCATACAGGTGCGGCTGAGATGCATGTGAGCAACCAACCGACTTACACCGGAAACATTCACCGGGGAGACTCTCTGATAAGCCTCTGGGTTTTGAACCGACCACCGCTAGTCCTAGCGTCCTATTAGCGGCTGGATTACAGGAACACGCCAACGGTCCCCGCGCTGAGGATAGTTTACAATCGTAAGTATAGGGAAACATAGTTAACACAAATAATCGCCCTAGTCTTGAAACCAAATTTAATCTGAAGATGTGAGACTCGGATTTTTTGTTCGTATACCTTCGTAACATAAATTTATATTCTCAATCTTAAACTGCATATGTTATCTAGAAAAATGCATTGTTTATTTGCATATATTAAAGTCTGCCCGTTATTTATTGAAATTGTTTTGAAATGTATATCAGTAAATCTCCCGAATCTTCTAAGTATTATTGTTGAAATATAAAAAAATTTTGCTCTGATTTTAGATAGAAAATTAACATATTATATTTTTTTAATTCAAAGTTTTATAGCTGATGATAATAGAAAATGTTGAATAATATGTTTATTTTAATTGTTTTTGCTTCTTACCTACTCTTTTACACTCTTGTTCAAGAGCTTTTGCTGTAGGTTTTTCTAACTCATTTAAGTGAGTAATCTTTTGGTTTTTGAAGCCTTTTTTTAAATAAATAAACTTTGTTTGATCATGGTATTCTTATTATAATATTTAAAATATATAGTTCATTAGATGTGACACTTCTTTAAATTGTAAAATAAAATAAATCATTTTTCACCAGGCTCCCTTGTCGTAAATAACATACTTTTTTGTACATGATAGTTAAATTTTTATAAATTTTAAAATAATTATTGATTAATGAAAATTTTGTATTTTTTATTATAATTTTCAAAATATCAAACATAATTTATGAATCTTATTGAGTTCAAGGTTGCGCTTGAGACCTGATCATCTTCATTTCCTCTTCTTAGAACAATATACTATATATGAGTAATAAAATACATAAATAACAATTTTCAATTTTTCTATAAATAAATCGGATTGACTGATTTCTAGTAAATTATCCGAAATATCTTCCTTTTATTTTCATTAAACTTAAATTTCTATTTACTTTCTCTAATTTATTTCCCTATATGACAGTTTGCATTTCCAGTTTAATATCATCTAATATTGAAACATTTAATTTCTACAAAAAGAGAAGCAAACTATTTTTGATCCTTTATTCAATTAAGCTAATTAATTTTCAAATAACACATGTAATACTTATTCAGAATTAAAATACAATCTAGTATCTCTTTGATATATCTACCAAGAAAGATTTCCCCAATTAATTTACCTATGATTAAGTTTTCCGCATTAGAATTTTTTAATATAATACTTAATGTCTACTGAAAGTGAACCCTGCTATTGCTGTTCAATATTTTTTCGTTTTAAATAATAGTTCTATTATTTTTGTAGATGTAAAGTATAATACACTATACATCTTGGGACACACAACACCGTATTTTATGTAGAATCATTATTGTCCTGCTTTGCTAAGTTAATGTCACTTTCTCCTGTAAGTGTTTATCCGTTTAATGTGCTCTTTTCTATGATTAAATACGTGTTACTATAAATTTCACAATTAATATATATATATATATATTTATATATGGGTTCCGTTGCTTCATCATCAGAAATAAATGACAGAGGAAGTTTAAATTATTTAATAATGGTTTTGAAATAACAAAAAGAGATACTATATATTTATATATTTACAAATGAATATAGATTGTCCAAAATCAGATAGTACGTCTTCTCATTCCGGCACTCCTCGTCGTCCTCCTCTCTGTGTCCTCCTCTCTGTGTGTCCGAAAGAGAGGTCGAAATGTTTGGTGTAGTGTGCTTAGCAGTATATGAAATTTAACCTTTATTGTTTCTTTTTTTAAATATTTTATCTATTCATTATAGTTATTGTCAAATTTAACATAGATGGGAAGAATTTAAGCCTTATGATTTACAGTGTTTTCGGTGTTATTGCCAGAATTTCCAGCTGTTTGGTTAATATTAGCGACGTTTTCATTATTTGTGTGCTTAAAGCTTTGAAATTATTAGAAAAGTCTATTTCATGATTTTTTCCTATTCTAGTTATGTTCGTGGATTTTTCGTCCTTTGAAATCTTTCATCAGTATCTGTTGCATTGATCCTCTCATTTTTTGCTGGTGTACTAAGAATTTTTAAGTAGGTTTTACTGTTAGAGAAGGTGTTTCTGTGGAGTTAGTTACCATAATGCTATTTCTAATTTACTCTCTATTATCTATATTTTTATTATCCAACATTCTTTGTTGTTCAGCATCATAACAATACGTAGTGGGGAATGACTTATTAATATTAGATGTAACATTTTTAGTGACAGTGCTCTCATTACTCGTATTGTTTACATAATCTTTACAGTTGCTAACATTTTTATCATAAACACTTTCCTCAAAATCCGAGGATAACACTGTTCTAGATTTTCTGATATCAGCTAAAGTTTTGACAGGCTTAATAGAATTCAGTTTTTTGCTTTCTGAGCGCTCATTACTAATTACATTTTTAACATTATCAGAAATTTTAACTTTAGATTTATTATTATGAAAAACTTTACCTTAAACACTAGATACATTATCAATATCATCATGCAAATCACAATTAGAAATGTGACAATAACCCATTTGGGAGCACTTACCCCATAATTCTTGCGATAATAGGAATGCTTGTTGGTAAATTGCACTGTGGTAGTAGTTCCAAAGCTCAATGTTTACATTTTCATGAATATCCATTAATGGTTTCTGTGACGACGCACAGCAAGCTGTTTACTGCTTTTTGATAAGTCACACAATAACTTACACGCAGTAAGTTTTGTAATTGGCACACTTGGGTCAGTTGACAGGTGCCGGTGGCACTTGTTAAATCAACTAAAGAAATTTGCTTCGTTTCTCGCATTGATATTTACAAATGAAACTGCGAGGGATGTTTTCTCTTCGTTTGCATAGGGATTTAATTTAACTTAGGAAAAGGTTGGGAAGTAGTAGATTATTCTTAAGTTTATTTTGTTCCATTGAGTATTTAAGTTACTCAACATATAAAATGTTTTTTTTTCTAATCACTAAGATATAATAAACATTACTCCTTTATAGTGATACTTATATATTGTTTTATTTTAAATTGCTGATTATACACATGGAATTTTTTTTAAATATTTTTTATTGAAGTTTAAATAAGTGTGTCTTTATTATATAGGTTATATTTAAGATCTACATTTCGGCTGATTAGCTTAGAATTGTACAAATTCAAAATAAGCTTACAAACTCCATGCGTGTATTTACCTCTATTGTTTAATTAACTGGAAAATGCTCAATACTAAGAGAAAATGCATTATAGTCATTTACGCATTCACAATACTTGTTCCAGGAAAGTATTGTAAAAAAAGTAAAATATAAAAATTTATATATTTTTTATATTTAATTTTTTCTTCAAAAATACATTTGCAGTTATCCTTTAATCATAAATGAATTGCAACATTTTTGTCATAAAACATCTCTTTAATCCCAAATTCCACATGACTTAGACAGTGTCCTTATCTTTTATGAATAATTGGAATATTAATGTTTTCCCATAACTGTTATTGGGGAAGAGATTTTAAGATTCCCAATTATTTGGTCTTCTGTTGTGAACTGTAATGTATGCTAGTCTGTAGTCAGTAGTGTGTGTGTGTAATTATAATCTTTTTAATTATTAATTCTTTGAGATTAAATGCATCAGAAAGAAATTCAATACGGAAGGCAATAAACTGACTGACAATGTTGGACATGTTTCACCATAGTAAAAGCTTCTTCTTTGAATAATTTGGTTCTAAGTTAAGTCCAACTCACTATTTATTGACATGTGATGGACATGCATGCAAACAGATCAACTATCAGGCTGGCGTCAGATTTCAAAAACATTTTTTCCCAGAAGTTTAATACATAACTTCCAACAAATATGTTTCTAAGATCACTTTAAAATTCTTTTGTATGAAAAGTATACAGAAGCATAATATATAATTTTCCATCTGTCTGGTTGTGCAATGTAAAAGCAGAATGAAGGTCTTAAAGTTTGTTTTCAATGAGATTCATTGAACAAATATTTTATTTTTGCAAAAACTTTACAAGGAAAATGTAACTATCTAAAATTTTTAAACATTAACCTCTCTTAAGATATGTACACTCCAACTTTTTTTTCAATGTTAAAAAAAAATTCTAATAATTAAATTCTTTTTAAAATGTTCACACATTATTGAGAAACTTATCACGAAAATGTGCAAATCAATATAAGCAGAGGCGAAATCGTCCGATTACAAACCAATTTTGAATTTGTAAATTTTCATTGCAACGGAGAGTTGACATTGTTCTCTGGAGTAAAAAGTTTGTATCACTTTTGCTACGTATATACACTACTGGCCATTAAAATTGCTACACCAGGAAAAAATGCAGATAACAAAATGATATTTATTGGACAAATATATTATACTAGAAATAACAAATGCTTAAATTTTCAAAAAATATTTGGCTGGATAGATCCTGAGAAATCATTACCCAGAACAACCACCTCTGGCAGTAATAACAGCAGTTATACGCCTGGGCAAACGTTGTCGAACTGTTCGTGCAGACACTTGTTGTCTTCCAAACGACCCCGTTTCTTGACACACGGCACGTGACGTGGTTGCACGATCCATTACGGCCATGCGGATAATATGCCTGTCTTCTCGGCTGCTAGTGATAGGTGGCCGTTGAGATCCCGCATGGCGTTCCGTATTACCGTCCTGAACCCATCGATTCCATATTCTGCTAACAGTCATTGGATCTCGACCGACGCGAGCAGCAATACTGCTATAAGATAAGCCGCAAATCCCGGTACGCTACAATTCGACCTTTATCAAAGTCAGAAACGTGCTGGTACTCATTTCTCCTTCTTACACGAGGCATCACAACAATTTTTCACCAGGCAACAACGTTCAAATGCAATTTGTGTATGAGGAACCGGCTGAACAATTTCCTCATTTAAACACAATGTAGGTGTCGCTACTGGCGCCTACTTTGTCTCAATGTGCTGAAAAGCTAATCATTTGCATATCACAGCACCTTCTTCCTTTCGTATAAATTTCACGTCTGTAGCATGTACCCTTCTTAGTGTAGCAATTTTAATGGCCAATAGTGTAATTTGTAATCTGGAATTTTTAATGAATTAACTATAATTTGTTTCGTATCATGTGTTATTGTTTTTATACTGCAAACTAGAATTTTTATAATTTCTTTATTTACTTACAATTCTTTTAAAAATATAACAACAGAAAAAAAAGAAAGAAAATACGAGCAAGAAAATAAGAGTTTTAGTAATGATTGGGAGGAGAATTTTTATTTCATTGACGATAACAATAAGTGTTATTTGTAACGTTTCGGTGAAAAATTATAAAGCTAGCAATTGACATCGACATTATGAAACTAATTTCTTGAGTTTTCTAATCAATATCCATCGAATTGCAAATTAAAATCAGATAAATTTGCTTTTTTAAAATAAAATTTAAATAAGCAACAGTAAATTTTGATGACCCTTAGCAATCAAGCTAATAATGTGAATGAAACCAGTTTTGTTATTGTCTGGAATATTGCGCGAGCGTGCTGAAAGGGAGAGTTTATTAAAAAAAACAACTTAGATGTACTTAAATTTTTAGATCCAACTAATGCAGCACTGCACAAAATTATTTCACAAATTCCTATCTCGAGACACAAAACCGATCGACGCATAACTGCACCTAACACATGTCTTGAATATAATTTAAAAATGATTTAAAGAACTGTATTGCATTCAGATTAGTCCTTGAGGAATCAACAAATATCACAGATCTTCCAAAATGGCAGTTTTCATTCGTTTTGTTTCACCTGCCTTCATTGTTAAAGAAGAATTATAAGATTTAGATGCAGTTCAAAATGTCAACTCACGGTGTCCATATTAAAAATGCATTAGATACCATAATGAAAATTTTGATGTGCCTCTTAATAAATTTGTAAGGAATGCAAC
Source organism: Latrodectus elegans (assembly GCA_030067965.1). Taxonomy (NCBI): domain Eukaryota; kingdom Metazoa; phylum Arthropoda; class Arachnida; order Araneae; family Theridiidae; genus Latrodectus; species Latrodectus elegans. The sequence continues at coordinate 58,384,719 of CM057817.1, forward strand.
TGAAGGAGATCCTGAATACTCTCGGGGGAGCCTGTAACCCCTAGAGAGCGCGTCCCCAAGGTGACGGATAGGGGAACGCTTCCACTGTTCTTTCAGTGAGTGGTAGAAGGGAAATAAATTACCTTTCGCGGACCGACATGCAGAAGCCCAACCTCCCGAGGCAATGGCAAATCCTTTTATGACAAGTGCAATAGTTTCTTTCAATCCCTCTCCCATGACAACCACTTGCTTTGATGCAAATGCCGTTGCAATGCATCAGCTCTGTGGGGGACTAAGGGAAAAATGGTGCATACCGGAGCTTAATCATGACCGTGGTATCACCTCTACCATCAGCAGAATGCGGACTGGGCTCATGAGGGGTATGAAAATCATTCCTGACGGATTAGAACTTACGCAGAATGCAGGCACTCTCTGCACAGGAGTTCCACTAGATCCGAGGCATCTCTTCAATTGCTTCTCTGTTGCTTCGACCATCTTCAGCATCTACTGCTTCCATGACACCCTACATACCGAAAAAGCTGAAGATGTGGCCAGGGCAGTGCTCCATGTCTTTGGTCCCCTATGATTTTTTTTTACATTTTTTTTTCTCTCTTTGCAATTGTCACACGTAAGCAACAACAAGAGATTATTCTCGAATTCCAAAATTCATACCAAATCACTGTATAATTCACCGAGAATTTCTAAATTATTTAAAAATATTTAAAATACTTTGTTGTTAGGGAAACAGTGTTACTCATTGTAAATTGCATTCACCCCAATGCAAAATATCATCGAAAATTTAAAAATTTCTTTGTAGAATTAAATGACCGAGAGCTACTATTTGACATTAATTTATTTTTATATTGTTTAATGGTAATCTAGCTAGGAACATATTATAGCGATTTGTAGATTTGCTTGATTCAATAACTGCATTTCAAAAAAAAAATATTAAAAAAAAGAACTCTCTAACCTATTCTAAGTTAGTCAATGACATGTGTGGATACAAGACTTAACGTTTCTGACTGATGTCATGCAGCATTTTCATGCAGTGAATTTACATTTGCTGGGGAAAGGTAAAACAATATCTGACCTCTCACAGTGTATATTTAGTTTTCAAAAATAATCGCAAATTTTTCAAAGGGACATTAAAACTAAAACATTTTATCATTTTACTCGAATTAAAAAAATATTATTCCACCATCAAGCAAGAAAATTTCAACGAGTATATAAAAAAGCTAGAAGGAATAATAATGGAATTTCAAAATAGATTTCAAGACTTCAAATATTTTAATTCGCCTCTTGGTATATTTTTCAATCTGTTTGTATTTAAGATAATTCAATATGAGCTTTCCATTACCAATGTAATTATAACCAAAAAAAAGGCATTTGAAGAATTAGAATTAATAGAGATAAATAAAGATCAAAATCTACAATTACAATATTAGTAAATGCTGATTATACTGAGTTTTGGATGTTTGTACCAAATTCGAAGTATACTGAATTAAAAAATGCTGCTCATTGAAATATTTCAATATTTGAAACAACAAACTTATGCGAATAATTTTATTCCATTTTAGAATTCGTAAAATCCAAACACCGGTCAGTATAAGCTAACAAACATTTTAAAGAATTATTAAGGAGTATGGCCATTAATCATTCACCAAGTTCTAAGGAATTATCAAGAGAAGTATAATAAATGTATTCAATTTTTTTATATTTAAATTTAATACACTTATATTGCATTTATGTGATTTAAATAAATATAATTTCTGAAAAGAATTTTTAAAACCTATTTAAATACCTTTTAAGTACGTATTTAATTGCTTACTTAAAAGGTATGTAAATAGGTTTTAAAAATTATTTTTAATTATCTTTCTTCTTTTTCTTCATAATACTTATTTATCTATTAGTTTCTGCGGCAGTACCATGAAATTGATACTATCATAACTAATACACACACATACGTATGTAAGTGTATTAAACTATAACTTCTCAGAATGTAAGCAGTCGGATTAGCCCTCATGAGCAAAAAAATGTCCATTGAGCGACAAATAAACAAACCAAACCAAAATTTCAGAATATAAGAAAAAAGTTTTTAATTTTGCACTTCAGGCCTTTTTCTTAATTTCTCACTGAAGAAAAATGTACTATATTTTAAAACAGTGTTTCTTAATTTAATTATCCATTTTAACAATCATATTTTTAAAATAGTTTAGAATTCTTTTTACAGTTATATAAAATAAATAATTAGAGAAATGAGAATATTTATTTCACATCAAAAGAGATATATTTTACCTCAAAAAATTTTATCACAAAAAATTTTAAAAAATGGCTCAGAATTTAAAGCAGCTTGGCCACTGCTGGTATATAGTTATGATATGAATATTATCCAACACAGCTAGTTCCAATCATATTATGCTCATAATTTTACTCCTAAATGCCAGCAAATTTGTGACCCTTGATCATTGGATACTCTTCGGATCCCGTAAAAAACAAAACAAAAATATAGATAATCAAATCGTATTTAATAATAATAGCAATAATAAAAAAAACTTTAAAATTTCATCAAGACTCACATGAGTTAAATCTCCCATGTGTTGAGCGACATCTAAAATTACTTGACTTGTGAATTAAACTGAAAAGCGTTTGAATATCATGACTTCAAACTCATTTCCGCAATAAAATTTAAATCTTATGACAAAATTTTAAAGGAATGCAAACAATTAAGAAATATTGAACAGGTATCAGTATTATTTGGAAAAACTTACCGGAAAACAATTCAGAGAGAGAGATATATAATATTTCATAGAGCCATCAGGGGAATGCATCTAACAGGCCTACGAGTACATAGACCAATGTGCCCAAAGCATCAGTACATGGTCTGCCTTGAAACTGTCGTACCGTTAACTGAACAAAGTTATCAAGAAAGGTCTGATGCTGTTCTCCATCTGTTTCTTTTGGCAGGAACTGCCAAACACCGGTTTTTATTCGGCATTGTAACTCGTGGGCCACCTGTGCTGTACCGTCTACTCACACAACCATCATTTTGGAACCGTTGTCAAAGCATGGAGATGACACTTTGGGTGTTTCCAAGCTCCTCGGATGCTTCCAGCTTGTTACGTCCATATTCTAGATGGCCCATAATTGTACACGTAAAACATCATCCAATTGCTTCCTTTGTTTCATAATTATACGGTTATTGAATGAAAGGCTTTTAAAGAGCTTGTGAACAATTTTACTTCTTTGCAACCATTCCTTATATACACCTCTCTTACACTCTCGTCCTTGTGACGTACTATCGGTGCCATCTGGTGTTTCCGTGTAATTTGCATATTATTCTTCAAGGTATGTGTGATAATTCTAAATGTGGAATTTTCATTTCAGAATTCAGTTTCTTTTTGATTCTGAATTATTTATAATTCAGAAATACACATGAAATGGACATGAGTGTATTTAATAATAAAATGTTTGGGACAGAAAAATGGATTATTAATTAATTAATTTTTAGTTTTCTTTATTTATAGTATATTTTCTTTAGATTTAAATAGTTGCATTTACACATTTTGATATCTACGAGGAAAAATGCGAACGGCTCTCTCAGTGGGCACTTTACCAAGTTATTATCTCATCAGATGATACTTCACTTTTGCGATTTACTCATGTAGACGGAAATACGTATTTGGTAAAGTTATCGGCACCTGTATATTCTAGAACTTCAAAACACTGAACACTTTCAATATTCAAACTTTCTATTAGACTCACTCAAAAAATGTGATTTGCTGGATTAAAAATTCTGAGACGTAGAAAAAATTCATGCATAGCTGAATAAAAGGGATCCATTCAAGCTAATTGAAAGAAAACTGGTATTATGTACTATAGCAGATAAACACTGCATCTAAGGAATGCAACACACAAACTCTCTTCAGTTTTTGTTGGTGGGAGGGTCATATATGATTGAAAATTCATATTCACTGGTCAGACTCCAAGGACTGTGATTTCACAGATGCTCTTGAACTTGCTACAAAAGAGACTGCTACGGAACATCCATCCCGATTTTTTTTTCTTCGAGTTGAAACAACTTGTTTCGATGTTTTCTTCCATATTTCGGACTTTGGTCTAAGTAGAAATTTTCCTCTTAAATGCTAAAGCCGCAGCGTATGATCAAAAATACTCTTTGTCCAAAGGAAACCTCAGATAAAGAAAACTACTCAAATTTTAGATCGTTATCTTCCTTTACATACAGAAAGTTTATTTGTTAAATTTATACCATCTAAGTTTGTCGGTTACTCCGATTTTGATGATTTCCTCAGAGTAAAGTCAAAACTTTTATTTATTTTACAATATACAGCCTTCTTTAATCTCCAACAAACATGAATTTGTTATAATGTTCATTGAGAGACTCATCAAATTTATAATCACATAGGTTTCCAAACACTGTTTGTCGACTAAACACTTGCGTGAAAAGTAATGATTATAAAAATGGAGGAAAATACTCCCATCTGTTGTGTTCCAATGTGCAATTTAACTATGATTTAAGTAAAATATTCTCTTTCTGTATTAGCTTTTATGAGGGGATCGATGTGAACCAAGCTGGTCCTTTAGTCCTACGAAATCGCGGCAAAATCTGGATTGCAATTTTTCCAGATCGTGTCGTTGATTTCGAATTAAGTGCGTGTACGAGGCTTTTCTAAGAAGACTCTTTCTTCACTCATCCTCAGATTTGGCACCAATTACTCCATCTCTCTTTTTATAGGAATCAAACTAAATTCTTTGTTGAAAACTTGGAACAGAAAGAATATCAAAATATTTGCAAACGTGTGAGACATCTTCCACCGTTAAATAAAAATTTAAAAATCTGTTCTAAATAAAGAACACAGCTCAATTTTAAAACATACGAGCTATGAGATACAAACTCCATATGCTGTTAGAGACATTGCATTAATGAGTTGTGTAAAAAGCGTGTAGATTGGCCTTTAGCTAAATATGTCGAATTTTATTAGAGGCGTGAAGATGTTTATTAACTCATTTAACTCATGTAAAACAGTAGAGATTGTGGGGGTACAAATAACCACCAGAAGTGACAGATTATTAAACCTAAACCTTCAGCTCATATTTTGAACACTTTCTCTTCAATTCATAATTTGTGTATGTTAAGTTATTTAAATCAATTTTGTAGATTACATTTTAACACAAATGTTTAATGACCTATGAATCTAAATTTTAATTTTTAAGTTTAACTTTATATTTTTTGGAAGGAGGAAGTTGCATTTTCCTTAATCTATTACAGAAGGCGCTTTTGACACAAAGAATGAATGCAACTCTTGCTTTCCTTTTTATCTTCGATATTCTACACTTGTTATCCTGTGTGCTGTTATGCTTCATTAAAAAATAAAGAAAAACATCTTTGGCTTTTCACAATATTAATTCAAACATATGATCAACCACCTGCTTCAAACCTACTGTAATATTTTCCCATCACATATTTCGACATATAGTTTTATTTCCTTAAGGTATGTATTATATAAAATTCTTCCAAACTTTACCACAAACGATTTCGAAATGTTTATCAATATTGTCATTATAAAATGAATTGTAAAATTCTAGTGCTACTTTTATATTCGCTATTAATAATTAATAATTTTCATTCATGAAAGATTTTACGTTGTTGATCATTAGGTGTTGCATGTGTGCTACCTCTCTCTGACTTACTTAAAAAAATTTTTATGAAACATACTATTACATTAATCATTTTCTGGAAAAGTGTAATTGTTTATTTGCAATCGACAGCTATTAGTTTTACGATAGATCTTTCTACTATAAAAGATCTGCACCCTTCACTTAGAGCTACTTCACTTAACTTTTCAATGGTATTTACTAAATCATTTTTATATACCAGAGATTAAACAAATTATTTCATTTTTATATTAGAGAAAAGAAAATTTATAATGACAGGCTGCTCTTAGGCTTTTGCCCTATTCGATCTATGTATATTTTGATGAGGATATTTAATTTTATTATATATATATATATATATATATATATATATATATATAATAAAATTAAAAGTATTCTCAGCAAAATATGGTAAATGGAGAATTATATTAAAATACGTATTTTTGTCTCAAAACTAATACGCACAATATTCTTTCTTGAAGTTTCAATGTTTTAAAATATTTCTAGGAATTACATGCATTCACAAATTCAGGAAAAAGAAATTTCAACTTTCATGCCTAACGATTTTATTTAAAAAAGATTTCTCAGCCGGTAATCTTCCTCGTAAAAAAATTCAACTTATTTTTGTTATTCAACTTATTTTTGTTTCAACTTATTATGTGTCTAATGAACAATATTGATAAGTCACTTAAATATGTTTCTTTTCATTATATAAAGAAATTATTTATACAAAAAGAAAAGGGCTAATTTTTGTTATGAATTATTTTGAATTTATAATTTTACGCAATATTATAATTTTCTTTTTCTTTCTATAAATTTATAAATTTTCCGTATTTTTTAGTTTGTAGAATGCATATCAATAATTAGAATCGATTTCTTTATATTCCACTAGAATGATTTTTTTTCAACTAAAAATGGTTTATTTATACATCATTTGTGTGTGAAATAACTAATTAAAAAGAATTATCAACAAAAATTTTATATATACTAAAGCATATACAAAGAAAAAATAGGATTTGCTTCATTTTGAAATGTTACCATTTGACAAAATAATTTTTCAATATAAGGTAGCAATGCAACAATGCTTTTCTCTAATACAAAGAAAATTGAAATATATGTCCATTTAAAATTATTTCCAAAATCTGTTACATATTAAATAAATTGATTTTTAAATAAATAATTTTAAATATTAAACAATTTAATTTTAATTTTTAAAATCATGCATATATGTCAATAACTATTTTGATTCTGACAAAAATTTTTGTATTCAATAAAAAATGCAATTAATATACTGTGGGCAAGAAATTGAACTTACTGAGAAAAATTTTCCTAATGTTAAAAATGAAAATTCTTTGTTCCATCAAAATCCTTCATTTTTAACGAAATAATGCTATTTAATAAAAACGAAAAATTTGTGAGAGCTAAACAGACCGTGTTTGGGAAAAATGATATACTAACTATGTAAAAGAAAAAAAGAAAATGCAAAACATGCTTATAAATTTTTCTAAAATTTCGAGTAAATAAATCTTTGATTCCCGCAGTTGGAACTCAATTTTCTGTTCTGGCTATTGGGATGCTACTTTACGAAGAAATACCTTTCTTACGTTAGATGTCAGTCTGACAGGACCCTTATATTTTTAACAAAAGGGACTGTTAACGTGAAAGCCCTTTCAGCGAGAATTTTCTCTCGAATATAACAGGACTCTAGTCTAAAATAATATCTCGTAGAAAGTCAGATCCTTGCAGGAATTCTAACGAATGCGCATTTGAAAAAAAAAAATGCTTATAATTTGGAGGTGCAAAATCTGAATACTGTTCCGAATTATTTTTAGCAACATATTATTTTTTAGCTCTCAATCTAATTGGAAATATGGATGGCTAGTCGATTCAGCCATTTATCTTTTAATTATTATACTTTGTGTGCTAGAAAAAACCGAGTAAAAAAGACAAGTCATGTAGTTTTGTATTATCTTGTATTTTTGTGTTATCTTGTAATTTTGCGTTATCCCGTGAATATCATTTTATTTATACTTTTAAGATATATATATATATAATCGAAGTGTATATTACTGGGATTGATCTTTACTAATGTTAATGACACAAAATGTATAATAAAATGTGAATAAAATTTCAGACACTTCACAATGGATCCATGGAAAGTTTGAACTTATTTTGCGTTAAAAATACACAATTCAATTTTCCACGATTGAAACACGTAAATATGTTTTTGATTTGATCACTTTTGTTAATATGCGGAAAAGAAATTTTAATGGAAATAAAAGCTGAGAATTGAAGTTTCGCATTTATTATTCAAATTTTAGTTTTTTTTTTTTTTTTTTTTCCTTCTACAAACCTGCTGTCAAAAATAATTAACCTTATTCTTCAATCATACAACGTTATTACATAACCCCTTTCAGAATATTGACTTGTAAAGACATACATATGTGTCTCTTGTTATTACTATTTCATCCCTCTACATGAAGAAAGATGGCAGCACACTCTTGTCATGTTAAAAATTTTATTTTTAAAAATCTTTTTGATATTGTTGATACAAAATAAAAACAAATAAAAAAAATTTATAGGAACTAGTTCAGTATCCCCATATATTGGCGAACGCGGCGAATTTTTTTCGTCGCCAAAGTAACGCCAAGCTAACACGGGAAATTTCCCGAAGTTCGATCGAAAAATAAGCATTTTAGAAAATTAAAAAAAGGGAAATAAATATAAATGATTGACTTACTTGATATGAAGTTTAGCTGATATGCCGATTGGTATGTTTATTTCGACATTTTTTTCTTTGTCACCAGTGTCACATTTCAGTAATTTTTTATTTATTTATTTATTTTTTTTAAAGGCATGCAAAAAATATTTTGCTAAATATTTACACTTTATAAAGTTAAAAAAAAAGTAAAAAAAAAAATGCAAAAATATTATTTTAAATATAAATTACTTTATAAAATTGAAAAAAAAAAGCATTAAAAAAATTTTTTTCTAAATATATACACTTTATAAATTTTAAGATAAGCATGCAAAAAATATTTTTTTAAATATATACACTTTTAAAGTAAATAAAGATAAAACACTAATACAATAAAAAATATACACACACACATTTAGAATTTGAATAAAATAGTTACACTTTCTGCGAAATTCGGTACTCATCCCAATTAATTCCCGAAACGATTTCAACAAATTTATTAAAACAATTTTCATTTGCAGCTATGCAAGCTTTATGAAACATATACATTGCAAGGTAAAATTTAAAATCTGTAATTATTTATTGTATTTAACAAAAATGTAAAAGATAATACATGAAATTAATAAGATAATATATACATATATAATAAGTAAACCAAATAAAATGAAATAATGTAAAAGAAATTATAAAAAAGAAAAATTTACGATGATTAGACGCTGGTGACAACGAAGCCCAACTGAGGGAAAATCCCTTCTAATTCCAATAGAAACGTGGAACAAAGAATGTTCGAGAACAATGAAAGTCGAAGTAAAATTTAAATAGCTGTAAAATTTATGTAAAACACAAGAAAAATGAATAGTGGCAACAAAAAAAAAAAAGAAATAGTAACTAAAACTGAATTTGGCAACACTACTATAAAAACAAAAGCTGAAATCGGCAACACTACGAAGTAAACAAAGGGCGCCAGATTTGGCGAGAAATCATATATGGGGATACTGAACTTGTACCAAAATAAATATATAAATAAATAAAAATCAAAATTAATAAATAAAGAATAAAAAATAAAATAAAATCTATAACGTGAGATGCGTGTTCCAAATTACGTTTCATATTGAATTTTATTTTTATAAATATAGATCAAAATTTTAAGGGAAATGAGATATAATAATTAAAAAGGATATAATAATTAAAGAAAATGAGATATATGATAGTTAAAGAGTGAAAAAGTGTTAATTAAAATAATCATATTTTTAACCATAATGATCTGAAAAATGTATGCTTAGAATAAAAATGGGTTTATATTTAATTTTTTTTTAAAAAAATTAACAATTACATGAGTGTTCTCGCGCGAAAATTACTTTAAATATAAAAGTATTGAAGAATATTTCTGTGTATAAATATTCAGTAAAATGAATTATTTTGCATTAGGGCAATTTTTTGCGATATAAATTTTTAAACTATTATAATAAAATTATTTATAACTAAAAAATAACATTTTGAAATTCTTCTCAGAAAATGCACGAAGATCACACCATACAAAAGAAATGAAATAATTTCCCTCAGATATTAAGTGCCATGTTTTAACTGTTTAATAAATCAGATATTCCCTAAGATTCAAATGGAATTTAATTAAAAATCCAAGCTTATGAAAAAGAGTTTACCTCTTTTATCAAATGATTAGGAAAGAGAAAATTATTATTTTTTACTCATTGCATAAGCTCACTACTGATATAACTGTCTTATTATATATCTTAAAATGTTTGTAAATAATAAATCAAATAAAATTTTTGGAGAAAGGCCGTAGAAACAACTCTCTTGGGATTCATGTCTCATGACGGGGTAGAACCCAAATCCCGGCCTTTTTAATTGTGACGCTATAAAAAAAAGATGGCGCTTGGTACCATAGCGCCATATCTGACAATACACAGTATGGAACTTAATGATAAAACTGCAACTTTTATAGAAATAATCTGATCTTTAGGAAGAATGGTTGCCAAAATATTTATTTTATCGCTTTCCGAAATGAACTTACAAAAGTCTATGTGTATATACTTGCATTTTTTTTTCCTATATAGTTTCTTATCTGAAATATATATAACTTTTTTATTTGAAAAATAACATTTTTAAATGGTCATTTAATCTTATAAAAGACTTTAAAAGAATTTCTTTTTTGAATTCCCAAAATTATTTTTCAGAATTTTCATATTATCGATAAAAAAATGCTGAATTTCTGTTAGAAATTTTTTTTTTTTTTTAATAAAAAGGCATGGCAAAAGATATTTTTCTAAATATTTACCCTTTATAAAATTTTAAAAAAGCAAGAAAAAAAAGGCATGCAAAAAATATTATTTTAAATATAAATTACTTTATAAAATTGAAAAAAAAGGATTAAAAAAATCGTTAATTTCGTTAATTTTAGATAAAATAATCTGTTGATATTTCTCGACAACACTACGAGCATGAGACATCGTGGCAATATAATAATAAACTAACAAAAATGTAAAGCTAAATTAGGAACATAATAATGAATTAAATTAATAAGATAATAATAAATTAAATTCATAAAATAATAATAAATTAAATTCATAAAATAATAATAAATTAAATTAATAAAATAATAATAAATTAAATTAATAAGATAATAATAAATTAAATTAATAAGATAATAATAAATATATATTAAATAAACCAAATAAAAAGAATTAATGTAAAAGAAATTAAAAAAAAAAAAATTACGTTGATTAGACGCTGGTGAAAACGAAGCACATCCCTTAATTGCGCCTACAGCAAACTAAAGACAAATGGCTTCCAATTCAAATAGAAACGTCGAAAAAACGTGCGACATATAATGTTCAAGAACAATGAAAGTCGAAGAAAATTTTAAATAGCTTTAAAATTTATGTTAAACACAAGAAAATTGAAAAGTGGCAACAAAAAAAAGTAACTAAAACTGAATTTGGTAACACTAAAATAAAAACAAAAGCTGAAATTTGCAACACTACGCAGCAAACAAAGGGCGCCAGATTTGGCGAGAAATCTTATATGGGGATACCGAACTTGTACAAATGTGAATAATATATCAGACACCTCAATGGTTCCAGGGAAAGTTTGAACTTATTTTGTGTTAAAAATACAAAATTTCACAATTTTCCATGATTGAAACACTTAAATATATTTTTGATTTCCCCACTTTTGTTAATATGCAGAAAAGAAAAATTTAATGGGAATAAAAGCCGAGAATTCAAATTCCGCATTTATTTTTGAAATTTTAACACTATCATACTTTTTCTTTTTTTTTCCGGCCTAAGCTGATTTTTTTCTACAGACCTAGTGTCAAACTAAGTTAACCTTATTCTTCAAATATTCAATGTTATCACATAACCCCTTTCATAATATTGACTTGTAAAGACATACGTATGTTGTTGTTCTTATTACTATTTTATCCCTCTGCATGAAGAAAGATGGCAGCACACTCTTGGCATGTCAAAAATTTTATTTTTAAAATCTTTTTGATTTGATGATACAACACTAAAAACGAATAAAGAAAAATTTATAAGTATAAATCAAGAGAAAATGTTTTTAAATTCTCCAAATTTGATGAATTTTAAAAATAAATAATAGATAAATAAAAATAAAAATAATTAAATTAAAATATAGAATCTATAGCGTCAGATGCGTGCTCCAAACTACATTTCATGTTGAATTTTTATGTTTATAAATACAGATCAAAATTTTAAATGAAAAGAGATATAATAATTAAAGAAAAATGATATGATAATTAAAGACTGAAAAAATGTTAATTAAAGTAATAGTATTTTTAACCATAATGCTCTGAAAAATGTATGCTTTGAATAAAAATGGGTTTATATTTAATTTTTTTAAAAAGAATCAAATTACATGAGTGTTCTCGAAAATTAATTTAAATATAAAATTACTGAAGAATATTTCTATGAATAAATATTCAGTAAAAAGTATATTTTTGCATTTGGACAATTTTCTGCGATATAAAGTTTTAAAATATTATAATAAAATTATTTATAACTAAAAAATATCATTTTGAAATTCTGCTCAGGAAACGCACGAAGATTACACCATACAAAAGAAATATATAGTAATTTCCCTCAGATATTAAGTGCCATGTTTTAACTGTTTAATATAAATCAGATATTCCCTAAGATTTGAATAGAATTTAATTAAAAATCCAAGCTTATGAAAAAGTATTTACCTCTTTTATCAAATGATAAGGAGAGAGAAAATTATTCTTTTTTATTCATAGCACAAGCTCACTACTGATATAACTGTCAGATTTTCTTGCAGGTTAAAATATACATAGCTCATTTTTTGAAATGAATCAAACATTTAATTAATTTTAAGAATTACTAAATTGTAAATGAGAAATTAAATTTTTTGAAAATTTTAGTAAATAATAATCAAATAAAATTTTTCAAAAAAAAAAATTTCTTATTATATATTTTAAAATGTTTTTGTATAAATAATAAAACAAATAAAAGTTTCATAAAATCGCCGTAGAAACAACTCGCTGTGGATTCTTGTCTTTTGATGGGGTAGAACCCACAACGCGACATTTTTAATTGTGATGTTATAATAAATTTTCCACTTTTTAACATTGCACCATACCTGCCGACACCCACGGAGGAAACTTAATGGTATAGGTGCAATTTTCATAGAAATAATCTCATCTTTCAGAATAATGATTGCCAAAATATTTCTTTTATCGCTTTCCGAAATGGACTTAAAAAAGTCTATGTGTATATACTTGCATTATCCTTTTGTTTCCTATATAGTTTCTTATTTGAAATATAATTTTTTTTATTTGAAAAATAAAATTTTTAAATGTTCATTTTTAATCTTATAAAAGAATTTAAACGAATTCCTTTTTTGCATTTCCAAAATTGTTTTCCAGAATTTTTTGTATTAGCGATGAAAAATGTTGAATTTCTGTTAAGACAGTATAAGGTTTATATTGATTCATTTCTTTTTCATCTTAAAATTATTTTATTCTGTGATTCGGATTCAGTGATTTTAATTACTTATACGGATTTATTCAGTGATACGACGAATATATAACAGAAATCACTTTTTTTTAGGAAAATATTTCCTTTCTTTTAAAAATGCTTGTAAAGAAACTTTAAAATTTTTTTTATCTTGGTCATAAACTTCGGAACGGAAAGATTTAAGCACTATTTTTTTTAAAAATTTATTTTACCTATTCTACTTTATAAAAATCTGACACAAGCAATTTTAGGATTGAATCATTAGAAGAGAGAACCATTTTTTATCTACTTGTCTGTTCTCTCTCTCACAAACCAATAAACACATTTTCCGATTATACATTCAGAAAACTACTTTCAATGAGAGTGCTAGTAGCTCAATACTGCCATCTATTATTTGAATATAAAACTATGCGATTATCCATGATATGCATAAAATTTATTATTGCATCTGCGATTTCTAAGCCAGTTTCTACAACTTAAATTTATAAATGAATAAATATCACATTTTAAAATTATTTACATTAAAACATTTTCATAAAGTTCATAAGCGAATTTTAAATTTACTTTGAAAATCGGGAATCAAACAAATGTTTGGAAATAAATATAAAATTTTTAATAGGAGATGTAAGTATAGGTATAGGTAGTGTTCTCTGTTTATTTATAGTCTAACTTTAAGATATTATGTAAAATACAATGAAAATCATAATTGTGTCATTTTTATTTGTGACTTTCTATGTTGTCATGGAACACTTCTGACTTAAAAACAAATGTCACACAGTTTTGAAATAGAAATTTCTGCAATATATTACAGTGCAATTATTAATCTCTTAAATATCCATTTTGCGAATATTCAGTGCATTGTAAAACGTGGACCACTTCACTTTATGTGTCATGTAAACTACAAAAAATAATTAACGCTTTTACATAATCAAATGTTAATGTAAGTCACCTAATAATTTCATTTATTTTTTTAATATATCTGTTAATCGATTACCTGTAAAAGGAAACATAACAAAAATTTCTTTTTATGTATCCCATGGTTTTGAAAACACTTAACGAAGTTAGACCAGTCAAGCATTTTAATAAAGTTTTCATCATATTATTTGTAAAAACATTGGTTTTCTATTAAATATGGCTAAATATTGGTTTGTTGATTGGGTTAAAAAATAGAAAAATTGCCCACACAGAGCTTTCACATTAGATGATGACAGGTAAGTTTACCGGAAAAGAAGTGTATATATATTATTTTTCACGTATATATACTGATATTATTTCTCATATGCTATAATTAGGAAATTTTTAATTACTTTATTTATTTAGGAGGTTTTCAGCAAATGAACATTTTTTATTGTACATGCATTTTATTTTTTTCTTTCAGATTTTGTAGTTTAAAAGTCAGGATACTTATTTATATAATTTTTTTAACTTTGAAGGAAAAGAATTCTAATATTCTGACATTTTTAATGCACTGATTTGAAAAATTGTGCATTAAAAATGTCAGAATATTAGAATTTGTAAATTCAAATATTCTGACATTTTTAATGCACAATTTTTAATGCACAAAATTGTATTTTTTTCTAGTTTATTAACCAACTGAAATAATTAACAACTTTTATTTCCATTAATCAAAGTATCAATTTAATAATGTAAGACTACAAATTTTTTATCATTAGCTGTTCCTTGTACGCTATACCTTACTTTAATATTTCTTTTAGAAAATGTATAATTGTATTTACTCAATCCACGAACTTACTAGTTACAATAAAATTTAATTGGATAAGCTTTACATTTTTAACTTAGAAATATCTCTCTAAGCATTTTGATGACATTTTTTAAATCGTTTTATTTACCACAGACTATAAATGAAGCATTTTATTCAAATTTTTTGTATTAGAAAAAATGTGGGAAAAAACAACATAAATATTCAACTTTATATTAAACTTTCTTTTTTAAAATAGCCCCTAAATTACATCAAACAATTGATTATATACCAAAAAGTAAATTTTTCTGATTTCATTATTAAAGAGAAACAGAGAAAGGGAGAGAGTTTATTATATATTGTGTTGTTCGGAAAGTCATTTCGTTTTTCCCATTTGGATCCGCTTTTGTCTAGTAAAAACCAACCACTGTATGAGTGTGAAATCGTACTACTACCATAAAGATGATAAAAACTATTGGAGTAGAATCGATAATATGCAATGCAGTGCGATATATAATCGTTATACGTTTTGCATTTTCATCAAAAACGAAATTATTTTCCGAACAACCCAATAGAAACCAAAATATTCATCATTTAAATATTTTAGTTAAAGGATGAGACAGCTTGTAAGTTTGCACTTATTGTACACACACAGTCTCGGTTATTCTGAAATTTTAAGTAGAGAGTTACAGATCACTAATTGTTAGGAAGAACTTTTCTACAATGAACTTGGAAGGAAACTATCCTTGCTTACAAATGCAATCTGGAAACCAATAAAAAAGAAACTTTCAGTTTGCATGAAGTAGTGCAAACGTAATAAAATTAAGTTTGAGAAAAATGAAGTATTAATCATTTTAAATATTTCCAAAATCGATAGTTAAATTGGGAATCTTAATGTAAATTATTTTATGAATACTTTCAAATTTGATATTCCAGGCTTCCTACACCAGTAAAAATTTGTGTGAAGGAATTCCAACAATGGATTTTGAATCTACACTGAAAATAGATATTTATTAACTGTTTTAGGAACCACAGTTGAAATTGTTAACTAGATTATATATATAATTTAGATATGTGAATAAATTATAAAAGATATCTAAAATTATATTGATTATTTAAAAATTATAAAGAAAATTACTAAATTTTTCCATTCAAAATAGATGTTTTATTTCAAGGTTTTGTAGTTTGGAGAGAGAGAAAATCAGTATAACTCGATTCTATTTAGAAAACTATATATATATATATATATATATATATATATATATATATATATATATATATATATATATATATATATATATATATATATATATACAGAAATATAAATTTCGTCATGGCATTATTAATGCAAAATACATATAAATAACCAAACACTCATACAGACAAAAGCGCTTTTTTTTATCAATCAAAAAATTAAAATATTGTTTTTCAAAATACACATAAATTTAAACAAATATATATTTTATAAAATCATAAATATTTTCAGCAAAATATTATTAATTTAGAATAATATTAAAATTGTATTAATTTTTTTTTCACAAAATTAATAAATTCACAATATTCTTTTCTTCAATTTCCTCATTCATTTAAATCATTGCCAGGAAAAAGAGAATTTAATTTAAATTAAAGGAAAAAGAGATTAAAATTAGAAGATTATTAAAACAAAAGAGAGCTCTAATTTTTATTGTGAATGTATTATTTTAAACAATGGTACAGTTTTCTTTTTTTTTAAATAAAGTTATAATTTTTCCTGATTTTTAAAAATTTGCAATGCATAACTAATAGTTAGACCGAATTTCTTTATATTCCTCTAGAATGATTTTTTTAAAGCTAAATGTGTGGTTTATTTACACATCATTTGAAATAAGTAATTGTAATAATTCCCAATTAGTTTTTTTAATTCTAATTGAAAGTTAATTAATTTTTTGCAGGCACATATTGTTTTGATAAGCCTCAGATATATAAAGCTTATTAAAACAATATGCGCATGCAAAAAATTAGTAGTTTTGGTTTTTAAATTAAGTATATATATTTCTTGATGCCATTAAAAGCAGAAAATTTAAATTTCAAATTCGTTTTTCAAATTTTAATTTTTTTTCCATCGCCATCAGATAGTATTTCAGCGTGACCAAAAAAAACCAAGTATATTGTGAAACCTCTTTCAGAATATTGACTTATATGCTGTATTTATCAGTTTTTCATTCCTGCACATAATGTGAGATGGCAGCACAATCTTATAATAATCCAAATTTTCTCTATTTTTAAAATTTTATTGACATCAATGCTACATTAGATAAAATGAGTAAAAAGGAAATTTGTATATATAAACGAAAGAGCTTTTATAAATTACCTAAATTTATAGAATTTCACATAGATACTAAAGCATAAAATGCTTAAATATTTCCACATTTATTTTAAATTGAGTTTTAATTTGTATAAATGCACCTCAAAATTTTTGAAAAGAAAAATATAATAATTTTGAAAATTGTAAGAAATAGTATTATTTGAATTAATTTATAGGAAATATAATTTACTCATCAGGCAAAATTCCCGACTTTCATTTTTTTATTTTTTAAGGAAATGAGCGTAAAATATGGCATAACTTATGAATTTATAAAACAATGATCACTCGTTTTTCGCTGTTATTGGGGACCAACTCCTACCGCGAAAGATAAAAAAACCACGAAATAGGATTTGCTCCCTAGGAATATTCGTGTATGTGGGTACACGAATGCTTTAAGCAAGTAAACAGTATTTATACTTTACACATTTAAGACAAAAATTACAACAGTATACGTATTTACTTAAACGTGTAAGTGCTTATTATAATAGGGTTAATTACAAAACCTTATACAGTAATAAACATTTATCAACACTACTTTCTGATAGTGGGGAAAAATCTTATGTGGGTGGTGGAGGAGAGGATTTCACTTGACTCGTAGAATCTTTATAGTCTCACTCGGAGACTTTACTGCTTGTGGCTCTGTAAGTATAGTCGGGTTTTCAGATTCTTCTTCGTCTTCCTCTTCGTTTCCTTCCTCACTTGCAGACTTTGTCATTTCAAGAATGTCTTCATCGGTCAGTGAGTCCGATTGGCTGATGTCTTCGATTGTCGTGCCATAGTGAGAAACGAGCGAAGCTATGAGAAGCAAACATTATTGTCATTTACCGCGTGTGTTCGAAGTTTAAGAAATTTAAAATGCCTGATCGTTGTTGTGTTCCTTATTGCAAGTCAAATTATGATGGGATTAGTTCATATGTATCCTGTTTCAGATTTCCGAAAGAAGAAGCGGGTATAATTTTGTGGTTAAGAAAAATTACGGGAAAATTTTTTTCTCTACCAAACGAAATGTTTTTGAAAAACATTTCGCTGATAATCAAATTATGAGGTTTTATTATTTACCACAAAATGGAGAGGACATTAAAATATCTCGAGAACATCCTAAATTGAAAAATGGAGCTGTTTCTACAATATTTCCTTGCTGTCCAGCCTATTTGACATAAAAAATTCAAAAAGAAAAAGCAGAAATGAAAAATGATATGCTGTGTCCGAAAACGCTTTATCTGATTTTATGACTGCTTATAAAGTTAATTCTTTTGAAGAATTAACGAAAATACTGTAAAAAGTTTCTTTCTTCCGGATAATATTATAGTACATAAAACGTAAACTGAAATTCATGTTTTGTTTATGAATTTTTCATCTGTTCCCATTCGAAAAAGCATTAAAAAAACATTGATTTTACAATTTCAGTTTTTGTTGAAAGACTTGCTCATGAACTAGTAAGTTTGATCATATTTTGAGTGAAATTTTCACTACAAAAAAAACTTTAAATAATTTTATTTGAAAAAAAATTTAAAAAATTTTCTAGTAAAATAAATTTAAAACATTTTTGTACTAAAGCTGCAATTTTTGTTTCTACGAACTTGTTAAATCCAACAATTCACGACAAAGTAAATCATGGTCGACAGTGAAATCAACAATTTCGTAGATGTAAAAATTCGATACTAATAAAAAGAAAATGATAATGTCTATATCGATGCGTTATTTTTGGATTTCCAGCATTGATTGGTAATCATAGGTTTGATATAAAATCTTCTCAAACGCTTACAAGCACAAGTATAGTTGAAACCGTCCTTGTAAAAAGCTTCTCTTTCTACCTTGATATCTGTTCCATATTTTTTTGAAAGACAATCTATTTGGATAAAATTTTGCAGATTGTTTGAGACAATACTTTTTTGTTTGTATTAAAGTAATGTTGATAAGACGTTGAATAGTATTAGGCTTAGCTAGACTAAGTACTGTACTCACTTTCAAAAGCGGAACATCCGTTAAAATGCAAAATTTCTTTCGTTAGTGTAAATTTCAGCTAATGTAATTTTTGGAAAAAATTTCGGAAAGTATGTAAATGTTACAGAATAGAAAAAGAAGCAGTATCATGTCAAAAACTATTAAAAAATGTTTGCTATATGAACCTAAAATTCTATGAAATTGGAAGAATTGCAGGTGAGAGCAGATAAAGCTTTGGTACGATTCTCTTTCATTCAAATAAAACGTTATTTTATTGTTTTTAGAAAACGAGCAAAATATACTGACACGCTGTCATGTTATCAAAAGCATTGAAGCGGGTTCAATTTTGAATTTATTTGATTTTTTGCAGATCTAATTTTATCATTGCATGATAAGAGAAGTAATTCCAGCATTGTCAAACACGTGAAAATTTTTGTTTCATTTTCCCAATATTACAACCCTTGTACATGAAATTTTTTATGTTAAGCATTCATTACTTACTATAGCTTGTATTCCATGATGTTATTTTTTTACCATAAAATGCTTTTATTTTATACATGAACAAAAATAAATGATGCATATTTTTCCCAATTGTAAACCTTTACAAATAATTTCCAATAATTTTTCCATTTAAACTAAAAGTAATTTTAACACATTAAAATTATAATTTTTTTCTGGTACAAAATATTATTTTAACGGAAGGTATCTGATTATTAGAAAGTATTTTAGAAGAAAAGAGAAAAATTTACATTACAAGCTATTAAAAAATAAATTATTACAAACGTAAAGGATAACATGCCCAGATTAACTTCAGAGATTACTCTCAGTACCAATATTAAATTATGTGATATATTGTCTTATTTATATGATAAGACAAATAACAGAATCACCATTGATTATCACCCCAAAGACAAGACCACGAACACTTACAGTGGAAGTGAATATAATAGATTATGAATGTGTTTTCTGAAAAGGGAGCAAATGTTGCGTCATTACGTGTTTAAAATTTAAAAGGTTACATTCCATAGATTTAAAAACCAGCAAGGAATGACCATAGTAATTAGATAGACAAAAATACGTATTGAAGATTGCATGTGTTGAAAATCTTGAAGATATTAAAAAAATAATGTGACATTCTTGGCCAATTGAACGTTAGGTTGAACTCACATGATCCCAGGCGAAATAAGTAAAAGAGAATGCTACTATGCTTTGATCTGAAGAAATATCGATGCTTACGCACCGATACTAAAAATCTTGTAAAAAACTTTTTATAAATATATCGGTCTTCCTATAATATTTCTTCATAATAAATAGAGATGAATATGGTTATTGGGAAGGTTTTCTTAGATATTTTGTAGAGTGTAAAATGAAAACTCCTGAATTTGAATCTCGGAAGGAATAGGGTAAGAGTAAATTCTCTCTTAAAAATTTATTGCTTTTACTAAATTCAGCCATATGCAAAATTATTCATTCCTTTTGAAATTTGTTTATTGCTATTTGAATTATTTAAGAATTAGATAATGGATGTTGATAGCATCCATACAAAAATTAAGAACTCCAATTGGAACCCTTTTCTCTAAAGCATTAAAAATGTTTTGAAAATGTTAGAAAATTAAGAGGAGTATATAGGTATAATAGAATTACAAATTGTTCTTTTATAAAAGAAGTTTGATAATTTAAAAGAATTAGGTAAAAAGATTTTACTGATTTTACAAGATGATAAAAGTGGCACGTAAGAAATTTTAATTCTAAATATGTAGCAATAACGCTTACGAAGATAGGTTCTTAGAAATCATTACGTAATTAAACAGACGATTAAGTATTTTGAATAAGCTGATGACAAAATCCAGCATTAAAGCCATTTTGATAATTTTAATTGATTGCTGAAATTTAAACAGCCAGAAATAGAATTAAAACAGTTTAACAGAAATATTTAAGATAATATACCAATGGGGGTGTGTCCAGTTTAGAAAGATACACAAAGATATAAATAATGATGATAAATTACATTATCTAATTCACACACACACACACACAAACAAAAGTGAAAAATTCTCCTGTCAGACTATTAGTAGAATCATTTACTTCTTTGGGAAAATATTATGAAGAAGTGATAAAATATCTGCAGCAGAGCATTGGAAGAAAAGATTTGTTGGTTGAAATCTACCATAAGAGAACTACTTTCTCTGGTAATAAATAATTCATAATAATAAATAATTCACGGTCAAAAACTTGTTAGACTGTATAACACTCTAGAAGGGCAATTGAGACCATTCAGATCGTTAGCACCTTCAATCAATGATTGCTTAGAAAAAGGTCTGAATTGGGTGAAATTAATACCTTCTGTAATAAATAGATTGAGAATGGAAAATATGAAGAGGATGTTGATATTGAAAAAGCGTTTTTACATATCAAGCTAAATGAGCATGATTGGCCATATTTAAAGCTTTTGTGGTGGCAAGATGTGGATAGATATAGCAGTTAAGAATTTTCAGCATCGGCGGGTATTTTTTGGAATTTCATTTTTCCTGTTAAATGATACTTCAGAATTTTATTTCAATAATGTTCCTCTATTCAATAAAAAGAAACTGCTCAAAAATTTTGTAATTGGCAATGCCAACCACAGCTTTGTGAATATTTCTTTTCAATAAATTAAAAACTTTCTTCGAATATGTCATGTAATTCATCGGGTTAGTAAAAAATTTAAAGCTTTTTTGCTATGCCTCATAAATGTCTTTTCTTAGAGAAGTTACACATTTTCTCTAATTTTGTACTTCTGCCTTTTTTTGGCTGCTCAGCAGAAATACGGGCCTTGTTGCACTGGTTTCTCAATGCATGGATGTGAACAAATCAAAATGGCTTATCCACTTCTTATCATCTCTAAATACGCTGACACTGAACCTCTTGAATAATGCCTCAGTTCTTCAAAGCTGAAAGCTTTTGTCATACTCAAAATTGTTTTCTTGGTCTTCAATAAAAGCGGCTATTTTGAAGTTCCATCTACACTTTGGTTTATAATAACTGGCATTCCAAATATCATAAGAGTAGTCTTTAATTGTTGTGATAATCATTCTATGTCCGTAGCCAGAGAATAGATGACTTTTCTCTTTTGGCATTATGCATTAAATTATCGTTAAGTCAGGATTAGTGAGGGTACCATTCTAATGAAGATAAGAAGGTCATGAACATGAAAGGGAAGGGGAACAGCTTCTGATAGTAGTAGCTACCCTGTCATCTAAGAAAAGCTGCAGTCCGACTTTGCTCGTTCACCTGTCTAACAATAGATGGATAAAGTAAAATGGCCTTCGTGTCTTGGATGGCCATACTAAGAGTATACACTCCCGACGTGCTTCGCCCATTCCATCCAGGGTCACCCCCTCACCACGGTGAGGCTGTTAGACAGGACTTTGAGGAGGTTCAAAACGTGAACTTTTATATAGCTTTGGAGCTGTCCTCAGTAGTGGGAAAAGGAGAGTTCTGAGACACGCGGAGCAGCCTCTTATCAACAGTAGCGGTGACGTCATAGGTTTGTAGTCTTATACGAGGGTTTAGAGGGACGTCATATGTTTGTGATCTTGTACGAGGGTCTTATCACTAAACAGATTGAGTGACGTCATGGAATAGTGGTGCCATGTATTGAGAAATTTTTAAACTTTTTATATTAATGTTGAGATTGACGTCATATTTAGTACTAGAATCGTGCTGCGATCTATTGAGAACTTTTCAAATTTTTTATACTAATGCTGCCCTCTATGGGAATAATTTTGAACTGTATATTTTTATTTTTAAAAATTAACTTTTCCAGCTGCGGGGATAGAACCACGAACCTCAGCAGTGGTAGTCCGTTATCTTATCCACTGAGGTACTCGGACTTCTTTAAGGGGATGTTTTTTATAGTTTATTATCAGAGGGATGATTTGGACTTTGAATTTTTTGTAGTGATTTCAACAGAATATTTTGTTGAATGATTATAATGTATTTTAAAGTGTATTATATTATGAATTTATTTTTAAAGTAATAGAATTTAATTTCAAATAGAGTATATTTTTTCAGAATTTAAAATTTACACATAGAGTTTTATTTTAAAAGGAAATGGGTCTACTACAATGTTGAGAATTTTAGAATATTTATTAAATTTTATCGGAAAAGACAGAATTTATTTTTACGATATGACGATAAATTATTTTTCAAATACTACTGACAGAATTTATTTTTTAAAAATATTAGTAGAATTTAAAACAAATGTTAATCGTTATTTAATTAATGATTTTTTAAATAAAATTATAGATATTTTGTAAATGATTTGAACTTAGAATAAAGGACTGAATACTAATTACTTACCTTTATGGTCACATTATCTGTAAAATATTTACATTAGTTAAAATAGTGCTGATTTCCACACCACGCAAGGCGTACAGCACATTTGGCGCGTTATCTCCTTTTATTTTATGCTTGGCGAGATTCCCCAGTAAGCCTATTTTCCAAGCTTTTTAAATGAATTTGTACAACTAATGATTAATGAACATATACAGCAATTTGAAAATATGCAACAAGGAGTTACGGAATTGGATTCGACATCATCTTCAAGGAATTATGGACTGTTGTTTGGGATCTTATAATGACCATAAGAGTAAGAGGATATACCGTCGTCTAAGAGATACCTTTTATCATCAAAAGGTGAGAGTGAGATTTTGTTGATGGATGTTGTGAAAAGTTGATGGTTTGTACTTTGAATTCGTTTTTGTTCCATTCTTTTCATTTCTCTTTGAAAGAGACATCGCTTGTAGTTATGATGCTTTAACTGTTTTCTAACAACATTTCTGTTGACTCCCTTAGATGTTTTTTTCTCACCTTCCGAAGATAGTATAGTATACATCTTAGACCGTAACCCTATAAATTCAAAGACAGTCTTCCCATTCAATTCCTCCTTGAAGCATCCAATTTTCTTTTTGTTTCGAAGGCTGAAGAGAGGGTGATCTGGAGGGTAATCGGAGGTATCATAAATGTTGATATTTTTCTTCATATCATCATATACATCGTCTGATTTGATCTCGTAGGTAAGAGAGTCTGTGTCAGTGAAAAGTAAGGATGCATTATTTCCATATTGTTTTTTGATGATGTTGTAATGGAAATCGTACATCAAAAGTTTACTTAGCTCTAAGATCACAAACCCAATGTAAATTGGACGATTGAGATCCACAGTGTTTCTCACTCGTTCTATACCTACGAGATCATTATCAAAAATTTTAAATTGTTTGAAAGAAGGAGCGGCTACTAATTTTTTTGCTTTATGTTCGGTGTTTACTAGCTGAGCATCTATGTGCTTTCTAACATTCTCCATTGTTTTACCATACACACTATTATTCATCAGTTTAAAAAGATCCTTTTCAAACGATGAGGTCGCGTTTTTTCGTTGTTCTGTATTAAAATCAATGTATGATTTAAGCCAAGGTTTTTGATTGAATTTTAAAATTTTATGTACTTTAGTTAATTTTAAGCCTAATGATAAATAAAGTTTTAAATTACGATGATATATTATATAGTTACTTTTATTTCTTAAATTTGAATTAATTTAGTAGTTGATATGAATTTATTACCGTTTAACAAGGACGATGCGAAAGGAGATAGATCTTCAGCTGTAACTTTGATTTTTTTTGGTGCTAATGGATAATCGTTATGTAAATCATGCAGGGTTTTAGGATAATCTAAATCTACCTCCAGAATATATCCCTCTGAACTATTATCTGATAAATTTAGAATATGATCCAAAAGTTGATCAGATGGTGAAATCCATTCGAATTTTCCAAAAGGTAGTGGTTGAGACATAGCCCAACCGTACAAGTTATTTGCATCTAAATACATGATATATTTAGGCACGTCATCTTCGCGATAATTTTGCATGTATTTATTGTTTGCTGCAGAATACCGATGTGTTATCATCGAAACACCCCCACGAATTCCACGTTCTATAAACAAATGCATGTCTATATCCGTGAACAGTTCGAGTGTTTCTTTGGTCATTTTTAACGATGCTTGCCATGCTAAACCGGGAACAGTTATTAAATGTGCACAGTCTAGACCATTGTATAGCATGCAAAGTGACCGAAAATTTTGAAACACATCAGCCAACTGCAACACATCAGATTTAACATACAAGTCATGGTATTCACCTAAATTTTTAATGTTAAAATTTTGCGAAACGTTTTGAGCATGTTGATAATCATCAGAGGAAAGGCTTCCTCCTATAAAAGAGTTCTATAGCTCTTTAACAGAAGTCTCCCATTAGCGCAATATTACTGGAAACAGAAAGGGTATCAAAGGATAATTTTGTATTACCAGGTGGGCTGTAGCAAATTTAAATTTTAAAATGCATAAAATTTTCAAAAATTCTGTGCAAACCAAATCTTTGCCCATCGTAGAGTGTAAGTTACTAATAATTGCAAAAAAAAATATCAAAGTTTGCTTTATATCCGCAAGTATACACTAGCAATTTTTCTTAACTTCGGTGATAGATATAAGGAATATTCAGAAAATCTGTGAAATTTCAGATATTCCAAAGACAAAACAGCTTCAACAATAGAGAATACATCAGTGTCCTCCTTAACTAAAGCGGTTTCGAGTTGAAACCTTTCTTTGATCGCCAGAATTCCATTGACACATTCTTAACATTTGATCCATTTTGCCAGAAATAAGATTCTCAATATTTTCCTTTCTCAAAATAGTCCTCAGACACATGGAAAGAGGCAAAATTGTTCTAGATTTAGCGTTACTCAGCGGATCACTACAAGGAGGCTTGCAACTTTATACCTCCATTATGTTTAGTAGGTTTATTGCCAACAATGAGTTTAAAGATTTCTAAGAATGACGTCAAAACTAGTCTCAATACAGAAGTATCCAGACTGTATGTTGAGGATGATAAACCTTGCTTTGAAAACCAATTGACTCTTGAATAAAATTTGTCTTAAATGTTTTCCTTAGAAAATGAAGGAAAAGAAGTTAAAAGAAATTCAATATTTACTGAAAAATTTCATTTGAAAAATAATTTCAACTTCAATTTAATGTCAGAATACAGAAATCCGATCGCGGAATGGAAGAATAGAACCCTTATATATTTGTCAAAAGTGGCAAAGTGTGGAAAACTCCCAAATACATATGCCGGTAGTAATATATGCAGAAAACGGATATAGAATGTTTATTACCCTTTGTTCAAGAAACCTAGGACATCACACTATGAAAAACATCATATTACCACTAGGTAATAGTAAACTCAAATTCTGCGCCATTTCTATCTTTTAAATTATAAATATTTTTACTTTTTTATTTAGTGTGTGTTATGATCATGAACAACGAAGAAATTAACTATATATTTTTTATATTCATATTTTGCTAAAAAAGTGAATGTAAAGGAAAATGGATAATTAATCTCCGTGGGAAATTTCATTTGTCTGGGATCATTTTTAAAGTACCTTAAAATGGATAGAAAAAGTGAATAAAATGAGTACAAGTTATGATTTAAGCATATTTTGCAATATCCTGATTGCTGCCTATATAAGTGCTGGCTGCCTATATAAGAACACGTCATTTCTTAGAAATTTTTGCTCGCGTTCGGAATCTATCTCGAATCGTTCTCTGGTGAAGCTGTGAACGGAAGAGTTTATCGACGAAAATGAGGTATGTAAAGTGTTAAATATGAATTTTTCAAATATATATTAAAATCAAAACTATAATTTTTAGTACTTACTATTTAATAAAATTTAATATTAATTAATAATTTTACAAATAATTATATAAAATAGCTCCAAACTTAGAGAATCCCTGCAGAAAAGCGCGCCAGTAGAAAACGAGCTTGACGTTTAAGGAGAGCAGAGAGTTAATGTTTCTGATAAATTGTATATATTGTGAATTTATTTTAATTCAAACAACTAATGTTTTTATTGATAGTAGAGTAAATAGGATATTTTGGCAAAATATTTTAAAAATTTCAAGATTATTTGAAATTTAGTTATAAGCGCACATTTACTGCAAGGAAACGTGAATCTCTACCAATATACATATGTAGCACTCTCATTATCTCAAAAAATATTGACGTAAATTAATTAATACATTTACGTAATAAAATCATTACTAGATCTTAAATTCATAATTCTTTAGATTTTTGGATTTATTTTAATATTTTATTAAATTAAATCCAATAAATAAATAATTTTATATCAATGTCAAAATATTTTAAAACTAAAATTTTTAAAAGTATTTTGAAAAATTATGATATATATTAAAATGCCAATGAAGCATAATATTGATAAAATAAATTATCAATAAATTTTGCTAAAATTTTTACAAATATTTTAACATAAATGGCATTTAATAAATAAGTAAATAAAATTAATAACGAAATATTTCTGAAAAATATTAATATAAATTTATGAAAATTATATAATCTTTAATAAATAGATGATATCATAAAATTAATTGTTTGATTACTTATCTAAAACTATCTAAAACTTAACAAACTATTTCTGAATATTTTTCAATATGTCATTAACACATATAATTTATTTAAAAATGTGCTCATATACACATTTATATTTTATCAGCGATATTTGCAAAAAATAACTGTGATAAATTAATAAGAAATATCATAACAATATTAGTATTAGAAAGAGAAAAGGATTTTAGAAATATTTTTTAAGAACATATGAAGTAGTTACGGTTATAAAATGTTGGATAATAGATTACTGTGAATGTATCTTTTTATCAGTAAAATATTCAAAATTACAGTAAAATAAATAATACTTGTAACTTCATTGTGCATTTCATATAGAGAATTTATGATATTAGGATAAAAAAAAAAGGATGTAAAATAATATATATGTGTATCAAAAGTTATAATCTATCATTGTAAAAATGGTAGAAAAATGTTCATAATTATTCAGTAAAATTGGAAAATAACAACTATACATGTCAGAATTTCTAAAGTTTAAAATTTGATTAAAACGTTTTCATAACAAAACAATAAATTTCTTATAAATATGTATTTTAAATCAATAAAATTATGTGTCCCATTTTCAATACAATTTTATGATCACTAATTCATTGGTTTCTTATTGAATGTGCACTTAAGAAACTTCATATTATATTTTATTTTCATTTCAAAGAACAGAACAAATACCTCATAATGGGTTATGCTAAACATATGTGAAGTCAATATGGAATTTTTTATATGCTTTAGATTAGGATTATCCTCTTGAATTTTTTATCTTTCAGGAACTTTCACTTTATTATGTTCTGTGGAACTGTGGCTCTGTTTTTTCTTCCTAATTTGGATGCAATTATTAAACATTTCAGTTCTACTTCTCCGGAGCCAAATGGTAATGTCGATTAAATTTTACTCGAATATATCTTAGATATTTTTAATTACTTAATGACTTAAAGTGAACTTATGATGACAAAAGAAATATACACAGTTTTTTTTATAATATAAGTTGAATTTTTCTTACCATTAAAATAACATATTTGCTTACGTTTTATCATTCAATTGGAAAAAATTATTATATTAAAAAATATTCATAGGTAAGCTTTAAAAGTTATAAAAAAGCATTCACTAATTCATAACAAATACTTGGGACAAGTAATTTATAGTTATCTTTTAATTTTATCATGTCAAATGAAATAAAAAAAAATTTCGGAAGTTATCTGGTTAAATGAATAATTTATTTTTTTAAATATTCTCCTTTTGTTGTTATAAAAGAAACATAAACGCAGTTTATTACAACTAACAAGTATTTGAAGCTAATTGCTTTTTATATTAACATATGTATGTATTATATATTTAAAATACTTGTATATAGATTATATAATATATGTATGCTTGCGAGAGAGAGAGAGTGTTTGTATTTACAGATGAACAATGATCATCTTTATTGAAAATTAAATGTACATTGACTGAAAATTTTTAATGCTTCATTTCAGAAGGAAACTTGTTGAAGGATAGTCTAATGACCTGCCCAGATATTGCTTATGCTTGTGTTCAAAATGACGACTGCCTCAAAACTTTAATCAGTAGACTGAATTTTGTTAACTGCACATTCAAGTGCCTGTCAGAAAATCGTAGTGTGGAAATATCATACACTGCACCTGCAAAAGAAACAGAATCCACAAATCAAACGCTGGTTAATGAGAAAAATGATGCAGATGAATATTTATCTGATTCAGAAATTTATCTGTTCGTGATAGTAATGGGTGCTGCAGTTTCTGCAGTTATAATACTGGGTATTATTTCGTATATTCACGAAGAATGTAAACGCAATAAAGAATGGAATTCTAAAGAATATTACAGCTGTACAGTTTGATCTTGATTTCTTATTCGCTTAAAAATTTAAGCATTTTTTTAAGGACTGAAAAATTTTACTAATCAATTTATGTTAATGAGATAAGAGAATTGATGCAGATTATTCGGAAGTTTATGTATTCTTGGTAGTAATGGGTGCAGCGGTTGATATAATTGTATTAGTAGGTGTTGTTTCTCATATTCACAATGAAAGTAAACACAAATACGAATTAAAATTTTGTAATATATAGCAATTTGAACAGGATTCTTGATTTTTTTAAGCATTTAACCATTTTTCTAACGACTGAAAAACTTTACTAATCACTATTTATGATAACAAAACGAACTGAATATACATCGCCGCTTACATTACAAGAAAACTTATTATATTGGGATAAATTCACTGTACCAAATTTATTTTATTTGACTAAGAAAAATATTACGAATTTTTCCCAGCATATATTTACTCCATATTTCTCAAAATATTAGGTTCTTCTGACACACAAAATATTAGCATACACCAAACATTTGCTGATTGCACAAAAGTGCTTCATTTGCAGATAATGTTTTAAACTGATAAAATAGATATATTTGCATTAAAAGATGCTTTTTTGCTTTTAATAATTACTTCAAAATAAAAAGTGCAGATTAGCAGAAATTCAATTAACGTTTCCATCTGCAGAGAAATTTATGACATTTACGACAGTAAATTATCCGTTAATGTGTGATATTGATAATTTAATAATAAACTATATACCAAAAGAAATATTTTTCAAACATTTTTATTTCTCTAAGATCATAAAATCAAATATATTCATAAGATCATACAATCATTTCTTTAAATATATAACATCTTAAAATAAATATGAATTAAAAACTTATGAAAGCTAAACATATCTATTTTATCTAATTTATGAATAAGTAGTAGAAGAGATTCATTTAAAAAATATTATTTCAATTCCAGCTTCATTGAAAGAATAATTTCTTTAAAAATAAGAAATCCTATCTCAGACATAAATTTTAATACATTTTTTACCTGTTTGATGCTCAGTCGTAAATAAACATTTATAATTTCCCTTTTTAAATTTTGATATTGGCTTTGAGTGAAATTTTCTCTTAATATTAGTCATAAGAAAACATATTTTCTTTTTCGGAGTTACCGATAGATTGCATGATGTATTCTTTTCCTGTATCATAAATGAATGCTTGTTAGTGTACTTTTCAAAAGTGCCAATAGTCTAAACCTATTTATTCCTTTGTTTTCTTGCCAACTTATATCATTTTACATCAAAATGTTACTTTGTTTTTCCGTCAGTATTTTAATTTCCAATACTTTGAAATTCATAAAACAAAATATCTTTCATTTTTATCATGATATCATTGCTTGTTTTGCTTATTGTAGTCATTGTCTTATGTAAAGAATGAAATGTGAGAAAAGTTGTATTAGTTGCATTTAATAAAGCATTTAAGCCTACAAATTGTATTTTAATTTTTATTAAATGAAATAAGTTCAACATTCATGCAAATATTTTATTATAAATCCTTCCTATTTTATTAAATAATCCTATTTTATTAAAATATAAAACATTTTAAAATTCAGAAATCACCTCGAATCCCAAATTTCATATTGTTAATATGAAAAATATGTGTCAGAAAAAGTTTAATCTAATAAATTGAGTAAAGAAAAAATTTTTTTAATTTTTCTAACCTCCAAGTAAGAATTTTTAGTGTATGCAACTTACATCACTTTACTTCAATGTCATTAGGAATTTCTTGTATGGCTTTGCTTGTAACAATTGTTTTATGTATATTAATGTATATATATATATATATATATATATATATATATATATATATATATATATATATATATATATATATATATATATATATATATATATATATATATAAATTTTGAATTTTCCAAAAGTAGTTTTATGTGACAAAAACCACAGAAACATATCTGATTGGAATTTAAATTGGGAATAATGATCTAAACTGTAAAATAATATTAGCAGTTTTCTCATGAAATATTTTTTTAATATTTGAACCCAATTTTTAAATTATTTTAGATGCGAAATATATTTATTATATACTACTAAATTGCATTGCCATTACAATAGTCATATATTCTCAACAAACATTTATTAAGAACAAATAAGCTTTTCCTATTTCAAAATCTTAGCATTCTCACCTATATGTACAGTTATTTAAATTCAAAATTAAATTTAAAATTTAAAGGTGATATAAAAATAATGTTAAAAAATTAAAAGTGGTTGAATTATTGAAATTTAAAAGTGTAAACCCCATTTTTATCCATATTACTGCGTCATTCATCATATTATTTAGTATCATTACAGTGTTATTTTAAATTTCCTTTTTTGCAATTAAAATACTAAAATTTTAAATTTTCATGACTCATATCTAAAAAATTCTAACTGAAACATACAACATCTTCACTATTTTTTGATCCTATGAATCAAAAATGCAAATAAATATTTATTGAAAATTTTGTTTACAGATACGGCAATAAGCAGTAAAATAAAAATATTTAGTTAAAAAAATTACATTGAAATTAAATAAGGATGCATAGCATGGGTTTTATTTATTTATTTAACTACAACCCTCCCTTACACATATAAAGAAAGGATTTTATACTTACATCAATTCTAGAAATGCAGTAATTAACTACGTTTGGGCCCAATTCAGGCTTTTCCCAGTTTTTTCGGTACTAAAAAATTAAATTATGCAGAAAAGAAACGCTTTGTAACGTAAAGAGGAGCATTTTCAATTTTGCATTTCCCTATCTTAGATAAAACTTTATAAGGTCTAAAATTTTACATGCCCACATATCACACCCCTTACCTAGTTTTTTGATAGGCAAATATTAGTTGTGTCTCATTGCTTGATGGATCTTTGAGTATCATACTTTTTCCTTTCGAGATAAAATATTTTCTGGATAATTTAAAAAATTATAGAAGGTCATATATCGTATAAATTATAGAAGGTCATATATCGTATTATAGAAGGTCATATATCTATCTATCTATATTTATATATATATATTTAGAAGTATTAAGGATTAAGAACGAATCATAAGATTAACAAAACTATTATAACACTTCAATTTTTTTAAACAAATGTGATATAAAAATTTAAGTTAAATATATTTATTATCTGATTTAAGTTACGAGAGTCAAGTATGGTTGTGGTATGCTTAGAGCTCCCAATATTTCTATTATCGCGTTGAGCAAGGTCGACTCACCTTTTCATTCCTTCAGCTGGTCGATAAAACAGAGTACCAATCATAATTGGGAACTAAACGCTGGTGAATTCAACCCATTTCCAATATAGGCTGTCATGCCGCTGAGTTTATTTTAGGCATAGCATGCTAAGAGTTTTAATTAGAGTAATTTGTAGTTAAGCTATATGACTAATTATTTTCAAAAATCGTAATGTTGCAATTATAACAAATAAGTAAAAAGTAATAAAATTATTCCTGAAACGTAGAATCTTCATAAAAATATGATACCAATAAGTTAAAATCGCAGATTTGCAAAAACTATAAAAGAGGTTAAAAAAAAATAAAAAAGAATTTATATTTTAGAAAATTATACTGAAAACAATCATTTTCGAAATCAAAGCTGTAAAACACCCTAGCCATCTATGTTATATTATTGACTGTCATAAGATGTATTGAACTCTTTGTTTTCATACTAAATACAGAACACTTCTTTTGTATAGGTTTTCCTTTATTTTAGACAACCCTTCTATTTTTTATACTTTGTAAGTTTTATTTTTGTTTGTCATCGATACAATTAGATAGGTACTCAGTAATGTTCTTAGTTGTTTGTTGAGAAATAGGTAAATTTTAGAAACATTAGTAAGGAAGTAAATTGAACTGGAGGGAGTATATCAAAATGTACTCCATCCTAATTATTAAGAATAAAGAGGCAACTCTAAAATTAGATACGCAGATTCCTAAAATAGAAGTATGACAAAAGAATAATGTTCCCTCCCTTCTACTAATTATTTATATGAAGAATTACTGTAATAATT
This sequence comes from Latrodectus elegans, assembly GCA_030067965.1. NCBI lineage: Eukaryota > Metazoa > Arthropoda > Arachnida > Araneae > Theridiidae > Latrodectus > Latrodectus elegans. The sequence continues at coordinate 58,418,457 of CM057817.1, forward strand.
ACAGCTAATATGCTTTCCAAGTGTGTTAACTGATGAAACTTATATATAAAGGGGTAGTATTTGCTTAAAATAATGAACATCTTGAATTTATTACAAATTTCTTATAAGCGAATGAAACAGTTTAAGCATAGCCATTGACTTTTTTTTAACAAATTTTACAGATAAATCCATAGAAACTGATTGGAATCTCCTTGCTCTCTTACAATATAAACATCAAAAGGCATTTTTACCAGAGATTAAACCAGGCCCTATTTCAAACTTATACCAGATCATTATTTTCTTCAAAATGTTGTAAATGGTTCGAAAATCAAAAATCCAGTGTAGAAAAACTGTTTTTTTAGACGAATATAATATAATATAAACATATTATATTCGTATAAAATTATATTCGTATAATATACATCTACTAAATAAAGATTTAAGATCAACATTCTGTAATTTTTATCAAACTGCCGAGTACCTATAAATGATTCTAGTTAATTTTATTCATGCAATTTTCTTGATATTAAACCTTAAGATAATAAACTTTATTAAAAAACTGATTTTAATTAGTTTCGTACACTAAAATATGTCATAATCATATCATTTTTACAGAAATTAAACATCATTTATTGATTTTACTCATTTATTTCTATAATCATTTTGAAAATTAGAATTTTGGAAATATGTAATTTAGAAAAGAATGCAATAACCTAGGTAAAGATTCTGAAGTAAAAGCACTTACTTCAAAAAAATATTAAATTCAAAATTTAATCGAAAAACATTTTGAAATAAATATTTGAGAAGTTTTTTTACGCATTTCTAAATTATTATTACAGTTTATTAAAATCAGTCAAGCTCTATGACAAAAATCCAACTTTCGAAAAAAGAACTGTAAGAAAGTGAAATACTACGTGGGCATACATTTTACCAGAAATAAAATTAATGATTAGTTTCAAAGTGAAGAAAAATAAATATTTTAAGCTATAACTCTCGAAACAATAGTCGATGTTTTCTTTTATAATCGAAGTGGGTGATCAACTAAATTGCTTATTTTGTTCGACATATAATAGACCAGCTTTAAGCAACTTATATCTATTAAATACTAGTGTTTTAATAAATTATATTTAAAAGCTTACTGCAACCAGAAGTTTCACTGCAAAGAGAAAATTTAATGCATGTTCTATGTTATATTATATTTGCTATTTCAGAGAAAAACAACGAAATGAAAATTTTTCTTTAGTTGAAAATCAATTTCCAAACGATGATTTTTGAAAGTTTATAGAAGTAATAAAAATGTTTGTTAAAAGTTTGCAGATGATATTTATTATTAATGAATTTTAAACTCAGCATTCAAAATATTTATAGAACACAATGCAATTAATTTACATACTGATGATCATGAAATATATACAAAGATAAACTTAGAAATTTTATTTTTTGTATACAATAATCAGAAATGAATTTTAACAGCAAAATGTCAAATTTCAATGGAATTAAAATGTACAGTCAAAAATGACATCCAAATTATTTCTTTACACACTAATTATTTGGATTTTGCGACACATATACATATGAATAATTACAAGAACAGATAACATAAATAGGGCATTTCAATCGATGTGTTAAAAATATTTATGAATATTAAATCAAAATGGATTTCAATTTTAAATAAAAAAAGAAATTTCATTTTCAGTCAAGTCTACATTGAGAAGTCCAATCTTAAAAGATTTGGAAGTTAAATATTTAAAAAGAATTTATTTTATGTACTACCTTTTGACTGTGTATTTTTTATCTAGTTTTTATTTAGTAAAAAGTAATACAAAATTCTCAAGAATAACCATTTGAATTAGAATTTTAAGAAAACAAATTTTTTCCTTATTTTAAAAGAAACATTTTCGGCAAGTTTTGTAAATCGATTACTTTTATGTTCAAATGTATTTTCTAGGCAATTCATTTCATCATACGGAATTCCATTGGATCTTAAACTAAGCTTAATTGCATTTTAATTAATTGTAAATTATTTGCACAAAATATACAATCAATTTCATTTTATATATTATTTCAAATTTAGTACTGAACTGATATTCTAAATTTTGCTTAGAAAAAGAAATTAGGTGATTGTTTAACTTGTAGTTTCAAATATTAAATTTAGTTAATGTTAGTTTAGTCTGTAAATGTTAAGTTTCTTAAGAGAAATATCTAAGAATCTTCTGTATTCTATGTAAAATATAAAAAAATAACTAAATTAATAATGAAAATTTTAATAGTCATAGATAAAAATAAGTAAATAATTTTTAAATAACATTACATAATTAATATGCCAAAAAATAAAATCAGTAAATTTGAGACAACTAATGCTCCTTTACACATATAATTTAATTATTCCAAGCATAATAAAATTTTTTAACATTTAGCAATTTCAAATTATTATTATTATTTATTTATTTATTTATTTTGTATTTATTTATTTTTTGTAAAGCATTTTTTCACAGCAGCATTGGGATAAATTGTAAATAAAAATGAGAAAAATTTTCGAAATTTTTTCAGATTGATTTTTAACGATACAAGTCCATTAATTCCTGTATAATGAAAAAGAAAGCAGAATTTACTTTAATTTTTCAAATAGCATTAGCATTTTATATACTCAATCAGTAGAATGGGAAAAAAATTATTCTGGAAAACTTAATGATGGAATTTAGTGCCATCTGTTGGATAATATTTTCACTATTTTTCCAAAACCTACTTCAAAAAATCGCAACAAATGTTAAAATGAGAATAACTGAGACATGAAAAGTATTTTTTTAAATAAAAACATCATTGTGAGCTTTTGAGAGAGCTAAACTTTTTATTTCTAAGAAATATAAATTTCTAATTATTGTATTCCCATATCTAATATTACAGGTAATAAAAATATCCTAAGGGCTAGGGGCAAGACGTTTCATGATTTTCGAATAAATATGCAGTTATTTATGTTAATTAGTATAGTTGTTATTTACTAAAAAAAATGTAACAAAAATTTTTGAGCTTATGTATCGAATATTTTATTATAATTTATTTTTTACATGTTGAATGTCAAAATTTTTTACTAAAATAGAAACATCTGGGGAAATTTTTAGCTACTTAAAATTTTCAACATAATTTCAAATGAAATACTCCTGTGTGATCTTAAGGAAATGATTTAATTAATATTTTTTGAACAATATTATTTTGGGGTAAATTTGCACTTTGCAGATACTTATTTTTTATAGTACAACTTTCCCAATTTTACACTACATAAAATAATTAAATCAACTTTTCTTAACAATGATTTAAAACTAGTCATATTTACAGAAAAGTAATGTTTTAATAGATAGAAACTATATATTTACAGTTAAAATTATTATCATTTAAAAATTTCTTATTATGTTAAAAAATTACTATATTAATCATGGGAATAAAACTATAATTTTAAAACATTTTAAATTGTGAACATCAAAAGACTGTCTAATTAAAAATTTTAAATTATCTATATGAAATTTATTCTAATACACTTTCAAAAAATTCTTAAATATATTCTTAGATAAGAAATTTTAAATGTTAAAGAACTTAGTAAGATATGAAATAATTGCTTTATTTTTATTAGATCAAAAGTATTTGTTCTTATCAAAATCAAAGTGATTAACATGTTATTTTGTTTTTAGGTTATCTGTTTTATTTCTGTATTTTTATCCCTGCATTCACATAAATTAAATTCAAATATTAATCTGAAAATCCTATGTTAGATGTTAGAAATGAAGCCATCTGTTGGATATAATATTCTAGTTGAAAGAAGAAAACTTCTTTAAAGAAATGTTAATTATAACAATGAATATAACTCGAAATTAATTTTCCAAGTGAAATTTAGAAAATATCTTGCACTAATGGAATATTTACTAATGGTTTAAATTTATATTAAATCATAATATATAAAACTATACAAAATGCTTATTAAAATTTAAAATTAAATATAAAAAAGGTTACATTATAAATTTAAACATAAAATGAGATGTCTATAAAAATATTTATTGCAATCAAATTTAAAAAAAAAATTGTTTAACTTTCCTTTTACTTAATTAATTAGTTTAATTATTTGTAAAATTATTAAATAACTTCTCTTTTACTGTGGATAAATTTTTTTGTGCGTTTATTTGGATTTGTTACAAGGAAACATCTTAAAAAATCCTGATTTCATCAAATAAAATTATTTTTAAGCTCCAGATATTCTTAATAATATGTTTCTCATGAATGCCAAATCTAAATAAATCTAGCCTTTACTTATGATATAAAAGAATTTCCAAACATTTAGTTGTATAGAAATTTAAACGGAACTTTGCTATTTTTTAATTTATGTCATTTAAATCCTAATTTAAATATCATGCAGTAGATGGCGCAATAAGAAAGAGAAGTGTTTGGAAAAAACTACATAAATAAGTTGCTCTAAAATATTAATTTTTAGTTGGACAACCAAGTGAAGACCTAGAGAAACTACTTCGATTCCTAAAAACAAAACAAAGAAAAATTCTAAGCTATAAAGTTTTATGTTGTTGCTAAATTATTGTCTAGCAACATGAAAAATTAAAATTTAGTTAATTTATGAAATTTTTTTCATTATGTAATTAATTATGTAAAATTACATTATGAAATAAATTTATGATATAAATAATGATTTTTATTTCATTAATTAGAAGAAGTTATTGAGAAATAATAGAATAGTGGCAAATTCTAATCATTGAAATTTTTTAATATTATTTTTAAAATATTTTAATAATCATAAAAATTTACTGAAAATAGATGTATCATCCGAGAAAAAGATAAAAATGTACAAAATAAATGAGGAATATTTCAGACATGATCTCGTTACCTTGATAACTTTTAAAAGATTTATACTTTTAAAATTTTTCATCATCAATGCAAAACATGAATCTGAAGAAATAGTTCCTGCACAGAATATAAAATACTCATATTATGGGTTACATTCATAAACTATTATAACTAATCAAATTTTTGCAAAAATGAGGAAAAATTAAATTCATATTAATTTTTAAATAAACAATTTAATTTCAACTTCAATTTGTTTTTCAAATGAGTTAAATTTCAATTTTAATGAGAATTTTATCAAGATAAAATTCTAAAATGAAATAACCCAAGTTTATCAGTATATTCCTAAAATATAATTAATTTCAGTTATTTAAAAGTTACCTTATTTTTACAACTAACATTTTTGTATTGATAACAATGATTTAATAATTAATAAAAATACTCTTTCTTTTATCGATTATTAAGATTATTTTAATAGAAATTATACCTTCTTTTAATTACATTATTTCATATATAAGGTTGATTAAAAAATAATATGATCAATTACAAATCCTCATGAATTTTATTGAATTAAGTTATTTACATGAAACTTTAAATGTATTTTCTTTCATCGTAGGATACTCTTTCAAATATATTTGGAAGTAATTTTCCTATTTCCCCTTTTATTTGATTTTTAATTCATTAATGTGTTCTTACTTTAAGTCTAATTCATTCTTTTTTAAATATCCCCTTGAAAAAATCCTGACCAGCTCAGTCTGAGTCGTAGTTATCTTCAAGAACAAGAAATTAATTTATCTTTCAGCCCTTTTATAAATGATTTTCTAGCATGAATTGGTGCAGACTCTTAGTGAAAAACAAACCTTAAGGGTAAATACGTTCACTACCTTCGATCATGTGCTTCAAAATTTTATCCTGTGAGTATTATGTATTGAATAAAAAAGGCTTTCCAGGTTTTTAAATGAACAATATTTCAGCAACCATCGTTTAAAAATTTTAAAATTTCTTCTCGGGCTCAGGGATCTATTTTTAGAGACATAATTAACTCTTACAGCGATAAAAATAGTTAGATTGGTAATTTAGATAATTACGATTTGAAATTAAGCTAGTAGTGAAGTGATTAAAATTTTCTGTAAATAGCTATATGCTTTCAGAATTGTAGTCATACTAATTTTTATTTTAGCTGTAGTATCCAATGATTGGTTTCAGTTCCTAATATATTAATTTTAATAATGGAATCAATAATGCAAACCAGTTTTTTTGGACAAAAAAAAAGATTAAAAAAGAAATTGTGACTATTCTTACTTGTGAATGATAAAATAGGGAGTGTAGAATGTATAAAAAGAGTACATATACATAATTAACTTTTAATTTACTAAAAATGTTACTTTGAATGCTACGTTAAAAATTTACTCATACATAATTCAGAATCTGTACTTGTATCATATTTCTAGAGCAATTTTTTTTATAAATGAGTACCATTTGTTAATTTTTTATACATATGTATGCTTCAGATTTACTTGATTATATATTATATTTATGCATAATTCATATATATTTGAATTTAAATACACAAGAAATTTTTAAAGGGTTTACCTAATTTGAAATTTTTCTTGAAAACTCCTTTCAAATGTTATGCAATAATTATAATATTTGTTTCGAGAACATTAAGATCAAAGAAAATACAAATATATTACATATTTTGAAATGTTTGCAGTTAAGCAATCAATAAATATAACATTGAAATTTCATTAAGTATAAAGATATGCAGAGAATAAATTTGTGAATTTTAGTGTTTTCTTTCATTATTTATATTTCTCCTTTATTGGTTAAATAATTGTTTAGAGACTTTATGAGATACAATATTTAGAGCGATAAATATATAATAATAGCATATATATTCCTAAAGATTTATTCACATTAATATTTAAGTTTTAATTTATAGAATAAGTGTTTTCTTCCCTAAATAACAAAAAACTTGTCTCAAAAGTATTTTCAAGTCAAAATTTTAGTTTATCACGTACGACTCTGACGTGCATTTAACGCCCTATTATGTCATATTTATTTTTTAAAATTTAATAATTGCTTACAAAATAAAATTTCTCCAAAAATATTTGCGGGAAAGTATTTTTATTGGTAGTAATTAAATTTTTTTTCCTATTTTGAAAGCGATAATAATTAGTTTTCATATTATAAATTTATATTTCTAATGTTTCTTCAAATTTGAAATTTTCACAAATTTTCAGAAAAATGATTTAAACTCAAATCTTTAATAAAAGAAATTGTAAAATCAATTTACTGTTACGCAACAGCATGTTGATTGATAGGAATACAATGAGAAAGTTTCAAATTTAGTCGCATTTCTGCAATGTTTTCCATGATATAAAATTTAAGAATGTGTTCTGTAATGTTTTCAATGATATAAAATCTGAGAAAGTGTTCTGCAATGTTTGCAAAGATGCGAAATTTAAGAATGTGATCTATAATATTTGAAATGATATAAAATTTAAGAATGTGAGTTCTGTAATATTTGCAATGATATAAAGTTTAAGAATGTATTCTGCAATGTTTTCAATCATATAAAATTTAAGAATGTGAATAACAAAAAGTAGATAAAAAAGATAAAATCACAGATCTCATTTGTCGATTTCGTTATAATAAAGAACTTCTTATAATTTATAATTTGATTGTACACCATTCTAATATCTCAAAAAACTTTAGTCTGGTTTTTTAAATATTAATTAAGAACATATTGTTTATTAAAGAAATGTTTCATTTTCAAGTCACTTCTAAGAAATAAGCTTATGAGAATACAAAATATCTACTATTAATTTTAGAACAAAATTTTAATGCAAAAATAAATTGTGTTAGTGAATAGGAAATATTTAGTAAAAAATCTTTTGTGAACTCTACCATCCAATTTTTAAAAATTTTGTGATTTTTTTAATTATTTAGTAAATAATCAAATTATGTAAATAATATTACCTTTTAGAACAATAAATATTTGAAACGAAACAAGCAATTCTGCTATGACATCATTATCAATAACAAAATTAAATGAATTTGGACATGTTACATCTTCACCGAAAATAATTTAATATTTCCCAATTGTTAAGGAATCGTTTTGCAATTGATAAAAAAATAACTTATCACCTGGATAAAAGGCTCTAATTGATATAAGAACATTTAAATCCGTTTTACTTAGAAATGTAACTTGTTTAAATTTGCTTTTTAACATAAATCGCATGAAATAGATTAAAGTTCAAGAAGAAGTTGAGGTATAATCATCATAAAAGGTATCATGATAAAGCTGATCAGATCATTTAGTAATCATAAATGCCATTTATAAATACCATTATAAATATTAAATATGAGGTGTAAGATAAACTATACATTATTATCAAGAGATAAGAATTTTTAAACTGTGAACTGTGCATTTAAAAGAGGCATTTGTAAAAGCATGGTCATTATAATGACTAATATTATTTCTCTGTAGTTGAGATTTGAATGTTGAGTATCTTTAATTCTATAAGATTATTTAATTTATTTCTGAAAGAAAATTTAAATTTCCATCCTACTCTTAAAAGCTCATCTTCATCAGTAATTACAATTAGGGACAAAGTTTTGCAATTTTTAACAATACGTTGCTTATTTTCAACCATCTTATCTTGGAATGAATTTCAGATTATTGCACTCTTTTAACTAATAATTTAGTGACATTTTACACTGCTGGAAAAAAGTAGGACACTTATATTTTTTATATTGTGCTTTATATTTTAGCATAACAAATTTAAATTTTAGTTTTTATTTTATTAATATAATTTTTGTTTTACTTCCATTGAATAAGTTTTATTTACATTTAAGAAAATATTATAAAATAGTATTTAATGAGATTTTTGGTCTGTAAAAAAAGTAGAAGGACACTTGCAAAAATAGCCTCATATTTTAGTCTTTAGCAGTTTAATATGATGGAAACATTGTTCTCTTAAACTGTATTTCTTTCAAAAGATATATTTTGTTGAAAAAAATCCTCAATTTTTTTTCTGTTAAAATACCTAGGGGAAAATTTTAAGCGAATTTCAATAAGGCCAAATTGTGTTATGTAAAGATGTGGTGAAAGTTGTAAGAGAAATTGTAAGGCACCTATTCATCAGTTAAAACGCTGTTTCTAACTTCTTGAAAAATATAAAGAGTCAGAGGAAATCAAAGATTGACAGATCTAAATGATTATCACTATGAAATCAAAGAAAAATCTTTAAATAACTTAAAAAAACACATGGAAGCTTTGGAAAAGCACAAGACCATTTGGAATCACGCATGTAGCCAAAAGAACATGTTAACTACATGAAAAGATCAGATTCGTTCATATTCAGTAAAAGATCGTACCATGTTAAATGGAACGAAAGGCACACTAAGCACCAACTACAGTAGGTCAAGGAATACATGTCTTGGAACACCTAATGAACTTCAGTTATTATTATTATTTTTTTTTTGTTTGATGAAAAAAAAATCAATTTAGATGGCCCAGATAATTGTCATTATTAGCATTGTCTGGGTACACAAGAAGAAACTTATTCTACCAGACAGATAGGAGGAGGCAGTTTAATGGTTTGGATATCTTTTCGCTACATAGAAAAGTCTAATCTAGTATTTCGGGAAGGAAGACAGAAACATGCAGATAACATTCAAATTTTAAATTCAGATCTTCTTTCCTATCATGCAGAGCTGGGCTGAGAAAATTGGATATTTCAGCAATATGGAGCAACAATGCATACTGCCAATGGCGTTAAAAATTGGTTTGCAAAATAAAAAATTATTCGGGTTTTGCCGTAGCCTGCTTAAAATACAGAGCTCAATATTGTTAAATGAATCTTTGATTGAGTTTCGAGAAGCTTTGAATTATATTTCGGACAGTTTTTGTCAAACCAAAATTCACGACTTATGTTATTCAACGGCAAAAAGAATCTTTGATATAATTTAAGCAAATTACTGAAGAATTCCTTATTAATTTTTCATCATTTAGAACTGTCCTTTTACTTTTTTCACACAGGATGATGCGAATGAAAAAAACAATAATTTTTAATAATAATAAGCAAATAGTTTCTTATTTTTTGATGCATATATCTTATTGTAAATAAGTTTTTAAAAGTGCTTTAATGAAATTATATCGTAAAAATTCAAAGTTATTCTCTTATTTGAAAAAAAAAACAAACAAACCTATATTGTCCTTCTACTTTCTTTAGTAGTAAACACCTCAGATATACAAAAATTATTTACCTTTCTGTCACTTTACTTTCATTTGCAATTGTCATAGAATGTGAAACAATAAACAATAATTCTGACTAATTTAGAGAAACAGGAATATATATATATATATTATCAATCATTTGATCTTTATTTATAACAAAAAAATGAAGTTTTACGAATTTCAAGTCCTTCCATGTTTAAGTTTATTTTGATTGGTCGAAAGATTTTGGCCAAAATGGAGCCTCTTTTTTCAACCATCCTGGTCCAAACCGACAAAGATTACTATCTGTTACCTCAGTCATTGAAAGTTCTCTAGAAATGAGGTCTGCAGCATTCACTTTACCGAGACAACGAGACCCATCCTTAGGGTTTGTTTATTTGTGAATTTCCTGAACTTTATTTTTTACAAAATCTTTAAACTGATTTACAATACCTTTTATCCAAAAATAGGTAATCAAAGAGTCAGTCCAGAAGAATCAGGTAATCGAGAAGTCTAATCCGCGTATGACCTTTTCACTCATCCAGGCTGATAACAATGCACCTATGCCTGCCACATATTTCTTCAAACGATACTTTTTGTGTTTGCTTTTGACTGTGGCAGCGACTAAAAAAAACTTGGTTTCGATCCAAATAAAACTACATTCTTAACAAAGACAGGAATACTTTTTTCCCCACGTGTTCTTCAAGAAAAATCAAAAGCCTCTCTCTTCTGTTGCAAATAAAAACTATAATTCTTGTTTGTAAAATATTTTTCACGTTAAATATTCTTCTAAAACTGCGTTATATTAGGTAAAAAAAATAGATAATTTATGAAGGAAGTCTTTAGTCATTCCAATCTTATATTGGCAACTTCCTCATTTTTATTCAAAAGAGGTTTCATTTGAGGTTTCCAGGATAATTTCACCTTATATCTGCTTTGGTAAGATATACTTTGGTGAGATATATCTGCTTCAAACTCCTTCATATTCTCCTCATTCACATCTTTCAAATACGATTTTGCATCAATTCCGATATTTTCCTGTTCCCAAAACTCTTTTAACTGATCAAAAATAGATTTATCTTCAGCAACTATTATCACACTCAACAAATTTTTATTAGTACCAATTTGACTTTGTAAGCTCCAATTAAAAATAGTATCAAAAGCAACAAGTTTTGAATTTAATCTCTTGAATCTACTGGTGACAAAATTTATATAATTTATTATTCTTTGATTACATACTGCTGTGTGTGTGAAACAATTTTACTCTCTTCATTATTATTTGACTTGCCTAATTGACAGTAAATTGATTTAATGTGCTTAGAATTACAAATTTTGAAAATTGTGCTTAGGATTACAGAATTGATCTATTGTGTTTAGCAAAACAAAGTTTAAGGGGAAAAAAAGGCTTACAAATTTTTTACAAAGAGACAATTTTTTTCTTGCAATCTTTAATTCTCAGTTTCAATTTAATAAATAAATAAATAAAAATGAAAACTAAAAAAAGCAACTCACCTCTTTTTTAATATTTCCTTCTTTTCTTCAACAATTATCGAATCGCATTTCTCTGATGGTTGATCTCAGTTGCAAAAAAAATGAGTGTGTTCACAACAACCAGCACCGAATACTCAAGAGTTCTGGAATTTCAAAGGGGGAGGGATACTTTGAGAATTACGAACTTGGTGCCACGGCAATGCTTAGCATGGAGTGACGTGCTGTTTCTAAACGAATTATTCTAAGCGATGTGGATATCAATCTAATTAGAATGGGATATAATAAATGGCCATACATTCCGGAAGTAACATTTAAGCATTCTAAAATTCGAATGTTTTCTTCCCAAATGTCTTACATTTTTCTTGATTGTTTTAAGTTATTCAGATTTAATATGGGATATAGGTTAAAAAGATAGACATACGCTCACATTTATTGCTAATTATTTTCCTACGAATCTTTGTTTCAATAATTGTAATGCCTTATCCTAGTTTTCTTCAGGTAAAAAAACTTACTAACTACAATAGGGGAAGCTCTGACCCAATAAAGTCTTAAATACGAAAATTTACCTACTTTTGGTTAGAATTTCACTTTTATCAATAGAATTTTCAAACTTATTATAAAATTCTATCCACGAGCATGGATCTTCATTATATTTTTCTATTTCTAATTTTGGTAATCATAATGTTCGTAAATTATTAAAATGAGAACGAAATTTAGGGTCTTAAACTTATTATTCTCTGGTTATACGCATTATCTTTCTTCAGTTGATCGATTCTGATCATAAAATTTTATGACTTTACTGTTAAGATATTTCAGCTGGGCTGAAAATTTCGAATTCCACTCAATTACTTTTTCTAACTACATGTAGATAATAACTGCATTACTTAAGACTGTGATTATAATAATTCTGATACAAATTCTTTTTTATCTACGATGAAGTCTTGAATTTTTCTATCGAAATCTTTAATTTCTTTTAACATTCCTGTTAATTAATCGAAACGCTGCTGAAGCAAATTAGTTTGTTCAGCAAATTATAGAGTACAGGATTCACCTTATAATTTATTCAACAATCTAGTTACACTGGTCTTAATAACAATTCGTATCTTCTACATTTTTGTGAATTCATCCATTTTTTAATCCTATAATAAGAACAAAAAAATATATATATTTATGGTATTCCAAAGCACAGTCAAATAATAATCAAAATAATGCAAAAATCCTTGTTCTGGTAAATATTATTATTGTTAATATTTAACGCAAACTCTTCTAATGAACTTTAAATAAGAGTTTGAAATATAATCAAATAATTAAATAATTTATATTTCTACTCAAACATCAAAAAGGATTCAAATTCAGAGTTTTCAAATAAAATTAATTAATAATTTGAATTACCTTCTAATTAAAAATATCACCATAAATATTCTTACCTTGCATCGGTTGATTAGCCAAGTTTTTTTCAATGTATTCTTCCAGTTGACGTTGGATCAACATGAAAAATGAGTCAAAGCATCTAATTATCTATTCTAATTCAAAATAATGCTTCAGCGTTAATTTTCGAATTAGTGCGAACTCAGATAAATTATGAAATTGTGAGACCTTTGGTCATAAGTTGTTCTTTGTATACTGGGCGCTGTAGAAAACGAAATAAAAAATTATACAGGTAAGGAAACCATGTCTCTTTTCACACACACGCACAAAGGCGCTTAAATTCCAACAAGACAAATTAGAAATAAATCTCCCATGGAATGATAAACTTCCATAACTACTTTATTTACCATTTCATGCCAAAAAACGTGTTTAATACCATGACTTCTAAACTCATTACAGCAGATAAATTTAAATACTATGAAAAAATGTTGAAGAAATGTGATCAATTGGGGATTGTAGAACAGGTATCAAAAAATATTAACGGGGAAACATTATCAGAACCAAAGTGTAAATATTTACTTCAAGGAACTGTCTTTATGAAGTTTAGTTATACGAATAAATAGGCCCACTTTTGGATACTTCTGCGAAAAACGAAAATTCGTATTTTTAAATAAATGCTTAAATACTGTATTGAGTTGATCTCTTGCATTTTAAACAAATTTCGCAAAAACAAAAAAGAAAAGAAAGGAAAAAAAAAAAAAAAAAAGAAAGAAAAAAAAATTAGGTGCCATCTCCAATATTCGCAAAGCGCTGTGGCATTTCTCGATTTCCCCAACAGACAGAAACTTTCACCGATTTCTATGATGGTAAAATCATGGAAAACACGAAATTAAAAAAAAATATGTATAGTCGACTAGCTTTTGACTTTTTTCTTCTAGCTCATTTTTGCTTATAGCTATTATTAGCTATCTTTTAGAAGAAGAAAGAAAGAATGATGTTGCGACAAAATTAAAAGATAAATTTTATGTGTTTGCAATATATTGCATTTTTATTAAAAATATGTACATATATATATATATATATATATATATATATATATATATATATATATATATATATATATATATATATATATATATATATATATATATATATATATATATATATATATATATATATATATATATATATATATATATATATATATATATATATATATATATATATATATATATATATATATATATATATATATATATATATATATATATATATATATATATATATATATATATATATATATATATATATATATATATATATATATATATATATATATATATATATATATATATATATATATATATATATATATATACACACATGCATACATACTGGGAGAAAGAGATTACTTGTTACATCAGCGGATCTTCATGAAAATATTTCTGCAAAACCTCCTAAAGTTTAATCAAAAAAGAAACTCAGATTATATTCAATAAAATATGTATACGATATATATATATATAATGAAATATATATTTATAAAAGTATTGCATAACTTATTTATGTAAGAGAAAAAAACCACCTCATGTATATATACGAATAATCTTTTATAAGAGTGTTCATTGTTTTTCCCTGCCTTAATTATTATAAATTGTACATTCCAACGATTTTTTCTTTCTCAAATTCTCCGCATATCAAGAACCTATTCTCTTCAATGACTGTGTCCATTTTGCCTTCCTTTCTTAAGAAAACTCATGTTGCTTGCTCTACTCCTCTTTCCTTCTTTCCATGGTAAATTTAAATTGTTTCTTGATTTTCAGGGGTACCTCGGTTGAATATACTAATGATTTCATAACATACTAAGGAAATAAAAATAAGTAGATTTAGAACAATATTTCAATGTCTAATGTTTTTTAAGCAATAATGATTTAGGATTTCAGTTGCATTTGGTAATTTATTTATGATTCTATATAGATGCAAGTATTAAATTTTCCTTGGAAATTAAAGATACATAATTTTGTGTTTATTATAGACACTGTGTAGATGACAACCTAACTCTTTTTTAAGGCATTTTAATGTCCACTTTAAAAATTACCATCCAGGAGGAATTTTCATATACTGTAGTCAGTGTTCATCCGTTGCGAGGGAGGAGAATCTGTAAAAATTCCTATCACCCACCATGATAAACGGTCATGTAGAAGGACAACATCTAACTCTGATTTTTCAACAGTGTCTGGACTCGCACATAAGACTAAATTCACGAAAACCACTCTTCTATCAATTGGTTACTGTGAGCTAACGGGTTCAAGAATTAAAAATACTGTATTTCATTAATATAAATCAAAAGCTGGTGAAATTGTACCGTGCGAATCCTCTTTCGATAGTAATCAATTACTTTAAGATTATTCTTAATATTTGAGGGTTTTTGTGATATATTTTTTTTCATGTTACATTCTCAAATTTGGAAATAATTCATTGTTATTTTTGCTTAGCTAGGTTTTCTTATTATTAATATTTTAAATATCATTTAAAGATTATTACAAAATGTAGCAACGTAATAGCTAAAATCTTTTGTAAGGCTTTTAAAAATCCTTTGAAAGATTACCGAGAAAATGAATTTTTCGATTTTAGACCATACTTATATGTTGTAAATAAACAATTCTGGGAAACTCCAAGTCACTCAACCCAATTGTGATGCATACAGAAACACATCATACATCTCCCATTGTTAAACAGTTGCTGGTATTGAAACACGGTATCTGCTACCTCGAGTGCATCCCTGCTATTAGACAGCTAAGACACCATGTTGGTGAACTATGTTGTCTATCATAAAGGAGCTAAAATTTGAATAAATTCCTGGATTTGCTCTTTATAATATATAGAAAACTTGATTGTAACTCTTATTAATTTTATGCGTGCACACGTATGATCGACAGAGGCTATAAGTGCACTCGCGAGAAGAACGTTATACTTTTCAGTTCAACAATTCGTTGTTTTAATTCCAAACACGGGATTGAACTATTAGTGATTCATTTTAAGCAATAGTGTTCATGGTCTTATTATATTCTTTAGCTAAAAAATAACTATTGAGAGACAAACAAATAAAGTAGCCTCGTGATAGGTGTATGTCATGTAGAACAGAAACCATATACTTCGGTCTTACTCACTGTTGAGCAATATGAGATGGATCCCGCATTTCCACACGCCTTCGCGCGGTTGCTTGAATATTTTTAAGTTTTCTTCCCTTGCGAGAGCTGGATCTGCAAATTAGCGATGATTCTTTTCAAGGGTAAAAGCCTTTTGTGTGTTATTAGAGGGCTTACAGTAGCTATAATCTGCTACATTTTCTCACGTTGGTTTGGTAGTGTGCAGCTTAACAGTTCCCCATAATCTAGCTATTTAAACTTAATAAGCTAACTATATTAATCATTTTTATTTAATTGTGTAATTTGTAAAAAACTAATATTTTCATGGGTTTTATAATTGAAAAAAAGATCTTTGCAAATTTAACCATTTTTAAGCTTTTTAGAAGGCTATTTAAATTTGTAAACATTTTCATATTTGTTAGCAAAATAGTATGAATTTGTTTAAATGATTTTATGTTGATCAATATTATTTTAGAAAATGAAATTGCATTTCACATCAATCCCCTCTCATATTCTGTTGAAAATTTGAGTTTATTTTACATTAAAAGTATATCGTTTCTACAACTGAAATATTTCTAAGTATATTTTAAATTTCATTACATTTGTTAATAAGCAGAAACGACAAATCTGATGTAAATAAAAGTTTAAATTTTAAACTTTTTATTCATCATTCGGATTTCAAAAGTGTCATGTTTTTTGACACAATTTTTTATTTTTTTTATTTTAATGATGAAACTTAGATAAAGAGAAAACGTTTTATGTGTTATAAGAAGCCTTACAGATAATGTCAACTGCTATGCTATTTACAATGCTTTGGTTGTTTGTAGTCTTGCATGTACGCATAATGTAGCTTTTTAAACTTAATATAAGTTAACTACATTAATTATTTTTAACTATTTAATTTGGAAAAAAATATTTTCATTGGTTCTATAGTAAAAAAAAGTTTTCAAATTTGATAGCTTTTTAACATTTTAGAAGGATATTTAAATTTGTGAACATTTTAGTATTTATCAACTGATAAAAATATATTTACAATTTTTTATATTGTTCGATTTTATTTTAGAAAACTGTGAAGAATATTTAATACCTATCAACTATCACATTCAATCGAAAATTTGAGATTATTTTAAACACGCTCTTCAATTTTCCACCATTGAAATATTTTTAAATACAATTTAGATTTCATCACATTTGCTAATATGCAGCAATGACAAATTGGATGTAAATAAAACCTCAAAATTTAAATTTCGCATTCATTGCTCGGGTTTTAATACTGTAAAATTTTTTCCACAATATTTTTTCGTTTTCTGCTGACGTAATGTTTCAGTGATTCAATCTTGTTCGAAAAAAGTCAACAGTATCTCATAACCCCTTTCAGAATTTAAACTTGAATGTATATTGCTGTTGTTATTACTATTTCATCTCTACAGGTGAAGAAAGATGGCAGCACAATCTTATCATGCTGGAAAGTTTTTCTGCTTTTAAAATCGAGGAAAAATTATTAATTTTATTCCAGGAGAAAGTGTTAATTAAATTAATCATATTTTCAACAAAAATATTCTAAGAAAAATATGTTTGGACTATAAATGCGTATAGTATTATTTATTTTTTTTTTTCAAATTTACATGAAAACTCTCAAAAACTGCTTCAATAAAGTATAAAATTATTAAAAAATATTTGGTTAAATTAAAGTTCATTACAAAAAGAACTATTTTGCACTAGGACAATTTACATAAGAAATTTTTATAGTTTTTTAATAAAATTTTATAAATTTTTAAATTATTATATAATAAAATATTTCTTATCTCATATAAATAAAATATTTAAATTCTTCTGAATGTGCACCAAAATCACATTATATAGTAAAATATTTTGATTCAGGTATTAAGTTTCATATTTTACCTAATTTGGTTTGGTTTATAAATCAGTTACCCCCTAATATTCAAATGAAATTTAATTAAAAATCAAAGCTAATGAAAGAAGGCTTACCGTCTTTATCAAGTATTTAAAAGAGAAAAAATTATTATTTCTTATTCATAAAAAAAGTCATTTCATTCATTTTTTTACACATTAACTCACTCTTGATATAACTCTGTGGGATAAAAAATGAAGTTCATTCTTTAAAACAAATCAAACATTTAATTAACTTTAACAACCGCTACTTTGAATAATAAGAAATTAAATTTTCTTTAAATGTTTGTAAATAATAAATCAAATAAAATTTTTGAAAAAAAGGCCTTAGAAACAACTTATTTGGAATCCACGTTTCATGATGGGACTAAACCCACATATCGGCCTTTTTAATTGTAATGTTATAACAATATGGCGCTCTGTACCTTTGCGCCATCTCTGACGATACACATAAAGGATACTTAATGGTATAGTTGCAGTTTTCAGAGAAATATTCTGATAAACTTTTGCAAGAGCAGTTGTCAAAATATTTCCTTTATCGCTTTCCGAAACAGACTATAAAAACCTATGTGTGAGAGCACACCCACACACATTTTTCACATCCTATATATTTTCTTAGCTGAAATAACAATTCACTTATTAGAAAAATAACATTTCTTAAGTGCTTATTTAATCCTACAAAAGCGCTTAAGTGAATTAATGTTTATTTTCTGTTCAGAATATTGTGGTAAATGCAAAACCACTTTTGCTCTCAGAATTTTGGAAAAAAAAAGTTGAATTTTTTTTTTTTTTTTTTTTTTTTTTAAAAAAAAAACTATTTTATATGAACTTCTTAATTAATCTCTTTTCATAAAATTTTATTTTCAGGAATATATAATTTTTATCTAATTAATTTACTTTTAAGTAATCATCCAGAGATAATCAAAATCATGCACATAGCTATATTCATTCTGATAGTTAAAAAAGTACTATTTGCTTTTCATTTTTAAAATTAAGACAAACAATTTTATTGTATAATAAATTATTTTACAGTAAATATTTATACAAGATTGCAGAAAACATTCTTGAAGTGTTGTCTTAAGTCAAAACACTATCTTTAATGATTGATTTCGTTTTAATACGAAATTTATTTATTTTATTCAGTTTTTCTGATTCATCGATTTTATTAAATGATTCGGATGTATTCAGTGATTATACAACAGTAATTTTTTTCAGAAAAAAATGTACTTGCTTTCAAAAATTTTTTAAAATCCTTAAGAAAGTTTTTGTTGTGATAAAAATTTAGGTACGAAATGATTTATGTATGCTTATTTAAAAATTCCTGATGCATGCATATTTAAAAATTCCCTGACACAAGAAATTTCTACACTATTAAGTTTAAATTATCATCACAAATTAAATTAATTTAACATAATTTTTTCTGTTTTCTTATAAATCATTGAGTATAAAATTTTGTTGGCTTTTCTGTAAGTTAGGAGGTGGAGTTTATATAATTCCACCTCCTAATTTTCAAACCAATAAATATACATTATTGCAGCGGTAGAAAATTTACTTTTTTAGTGAGTGCTAATAGCTCTATACTGCCATCTATTATTTGAAAATAAAATTAAGCGAATTTCACTGGCATGCATAAAATCTGTTACTTTATTTGCGATTTCTAAGCCAGTTTTTATAACTTATTTTTGAAACTGAATAATCACATTTAAAATTATTTAGATAAAAGAATCTTATAAGTATCATGATCAAATTTCAGAGTTACTTTAAAAATCAGGAATCAAGGAAATGCTCGGAAATAAATTCAAAATTTTTTAATCTGAGAGGTAAATGATCCTCAAATATATCACAAAGCGTATAGTGTTCTCTAATTATTTATATTCTAACTTTATGAAATAATGTAAGATAAAATAAAAGACATAATTGTCTCTTAGCACTTATTTATGGCCTTTATACTCCTGTGTTAAGAAGAAAATTGCCGCACAGTTTGGAAACAGAAATTTCTGCAATACATTACAATGCACTGACTTCTGAATTATCCGGCTCTTTATTATCCGTTTCGTGAATAATTAAAGCATCGTAAAACGTACATATTTCGCTTTATTTGTCATATAAACAAAAAATTTTATTAATGCAATTTACAAAATCAAATGTTAATGTAAATAATCTTAAAATTTCGCTTAACTTTTTTAATTGTTCATTGAAAACTCTATGGATTACCATTAAGCTGGATGCATAACAAAAACTTCCTTTTACGTTACAAAAGGTTCCGAAAAATTTTTAAGTAATTAGAATAATTAAACGCGCTTTGATGTGTGAAAAGTGCTCATCGTAATATACATGAAAACATTTTGTTACTTATTACACTCAACACTGGTGCTTTGGTTTATATATATTTATGTATATATATATATGTATATATATACATATATATATATATATATATATATATATATATATATATATATATATATATATATATATATATATATATATATATATATATATATATATATATATATATATATATATATATATATATATATATTATTTTTTTTATACTTTAAGAATTAATTTTAAGGTATTTAGGTATTTTAGGTAATATTTATTATTTAAATGAGAGAAGAATCGTAATTACACTTCAAATTATAATTCGTAACGAAATTGCAGACGCATTTATTGTAAGGTAAAATTTTACTGCATATTTAGAGCCAAGTCTCGTTACTAAGTACGGTGATCTTTTGTTTCTCCAGGTACCACATCAGCAACCTTCCAGTTTTTAGCCCGATGATGCTGCTCACCATACTAAAACCTAATGCTACAGAAGAAGGATAATGATCTAGAATTTAAATTTGTGGTTAGTAAGATTTCTTTTTTCTTTTAATAACACACACGCACACGCTATACACACACACCACACACATATGTATATATTAAATATATATGTATATATTAAACATATATATATGAAACTGGAAAAACTATTCTAATACTTAAAGCATTCATTACAGTAACATATTTGATGCGAATCAATTCGACTCGTTCAAAACAGTATTAGAATACGAATTCAAAGAAATTGTGTGGAATCATTAAAATATTTTTTGATATTATTATCTAAGGTAATTTAATTTGTTTGTGCCCCATACAAATGCTTAACCATGGTTACAACAAATGAATTTTCTATTATTTTTTATTCTATTAACAAAGCAAATAAATTTCTGATTACTTTAACAATAAATACACTAGACATAGATTTTAACTATTACTATTTAGATGCAGAATCCAAAATGATCCCTCGGCTTCTTTTAACATGCCAAGCAACAGTTTTTAATACGGATTAAATCTTATTAAATATTTTAATAAGATTTTTATTAAATTTTGTTTTAAAATCTTTTCGTTATTGAAACATTGATGGTTAAATCATTATAATAAAATTTCATAAAGATATCAATTATTTTATTTTTATTTTTAAATGTCTACATTCCAGTTAAGTGAAATTTCAACATCAAGAAATCATGCAATTAGTGTCATGCAAATATAGGGAACAATAATAGTGCGATAAATAAACAAATGATTATAAAAAAAGACAAAAAAAAAATGACTTATTGAGTATTAATGTGACCACCTCTTGCAGCTAATCAGGACTCAATCCAACGAAGCATTCTATCAATTTGTCAATTGATAGTTGTCTGAGATAACCGTTGTCAAACCACACCCACTGTGCTTATCATCAACCGTTTAATTTAGGGGTCCTCAATTCATGCCATGTCCATGGTGCTCTGTTAATGGATGAATATGACGTTGGGTGAAATGGATTGGTTCGTAGCTTTCTCGCGTCGTCACCATGCTCATGGACTACTGTTATTCCTTTACAAGCAGAAACAAGAATCATTCAATAACAATACCGGATGGCATTCGATGGTACAAATACGTTGACCATGACCCCACACCAGACATTTTGCTTTGAGTTGAGAGGTCAATTTTACCCTTATTGCTGGTAACTGTGCTTCATGCCATGAGTTGGATATGGTTTGAGAGGACACAGAACCACCGAGGGACTCAGTGAGCATAAATAGCTCTTGAGTCCGATGTCTTTTGGCACCCACCGTCCAAAAAAGTAATATAATATAAATATAAGGGCAATAAAGTGTATTATATGCAAGGTAAACAAGAAAAATCTGCCGTTTTTGATAACCCAAAAGAGCATGACTTACAGAACGTGTAGCCTATTGTAAGTCATCGAAGCAATAGGCTGCACTCAAGCAACAACATCATCGGCATCCAGCAACCTCTATCAATGTGTATCCAGTTGTGTAATCCTCTTGAGGAGAAATTTTAGGGTTTCGTAAGCAAAGACGTCCTTGAATGCTAGGCGCAAGTATGCTATGTTGGTGAAGGATTTTTCTGACGATAATTGTCCAGGGAATGTATGAGGTGGTAATCTGATGCTGCAAGTCAGGATGGGTAAGGAGGATAGTACAAAACCTTCCAACCAAGTTGTATGTTATTTCTGGCCACCCATGAACACCGCTAGTGTTATCTGCGAAGAGAAGTACACCCTTGCGATTATCGAATGCTGACTCCTTCTGTTTCATACGTTTCAATTGCTGCAAGAACAGGACCGCAATGACCGTTTGGGGATGATCCGTGCTTCAAAATCACGAAGGCTCCATTCGGCTTCTTCTATCTACCTGGTAAAATCCAATTCAGGACTAGTACAGAGAAACATACTGATGCAACAACAACCACGATGGGCTGTGATGGTGTAGATAGAGTGCTTATAGTTCTATAAGAATCCATGGTACATAGATAAAACTTTATTAATAAATATAAACAACAAAAGACATGCTTCACTTGTTATTCCAAGCTAAAGAAATTTGCTCATTCTTTGTAGCGCATGCGCAGTAAAGATTAGATTTAAAAGCAAAATACGTCTGCTTAGCTCTGCAATTTCAAGTGAAAATTTGAGTAGTTTTGATTTTGAGCAGAAAACTTGCTACATTTGAATCAGAATTGGTGTTTGATATTTTGTGGGGAAACTTAAATTGTTTAAGCTACAAAAATTGAGTTGTACGGAAAGTAATTTCGTTTTTTCAGACAGAGAATTTAATTGTATTTTTTTGCACCCAACTTCACACTTAAGCTGTATAATTATTATATGCTATGAGAGCTCATGTAGCAAGGCTTGTGTGTGAAAAATTCCAATTAGTTCTACGCAGTAGTTTTTGGTTGGCGCCCTTTTAAATATAGAGAGCTATAAGCAGCATTTTCGACATTTCTTACTGTTTTACTACAGAAAGGGTAAAAATAATATTCAAGTCAGAAATAAATTGACCGATGTGTATGGAGAAGGTGTGTTGACAGTACGCCAGTGCCAGAAATGGTTCGCTACATTTCGATTCTGCAATTTTGATGTCAAAGATGCACCACGTTCGGAAAGACCGGTTGAAGCTAATAAAGACATGATAAAGGCATTATTTGATGCGAAATGGCGAATAACAAAAGTTTATGACCACTTGAAAGGCCTGGGATTATCCTCGAAGCTTGATCTATGGGTACCTCATGTACTCACAGAGAGAAATCTGTGTCGCCCTAATGACGTCTGCGATTCGCTTTTCAAATGTCACGAAAATCATTCGTTTTTGAAGCGCATCATCACTGGGAACGAAAAATGGGTTGTATACAATAACGTCAAATACAAAAGGTCATGGAGCAAAAAAGATGAAAGGCTGAAACCACCAAAGTAAATATTCACCAAAAAAGGTGATGCTGTATGTTTGATGGGATTTTAAAGAAATCTTTTTTTTTATCTTTTACCGGATAACGCAACGATTAATTCGGAAGTCTACTGTCATCAGCTGGACAAACTGAATGATGCACTTCAACAGAAAAGACTAGAACTAATCAACAAGAAAGGTACAGTGTTTCACCAAAACAACGTTAGACTTCACGCAAGTTTGTTCACTCGCCAAAAGCTTTTACAGCTTAAATAGGATACAATGCCACATCAACCATATTCTCCAGACCTGGCAGCATAGGATTATTATTTGTTCCGGTCACTCTAAAGTGTTTTCGACGGTAAAACCTCACCTCAAATGAGGAGGCCAAAAACCACTTCAATTAGTTTTTCGCCAGCAAAGACCAAAAATTTTTATGAGCCTGGAATTATGTTACTACCAGAAAGATGGCAAAAGGTGTTGGACCAGCACAGCCAATATATAATTTAATAAATTATTTGTTTATTATACAAAAACTTTCTTTCATTTCCACAAAAAAAGAAAAGAAATTACTTTCCGAACAACTTGGTATTATCAAAAGTTTTTCAGACAGTAAATATGGATACGATTCAATTTGAGAAAGTTTTTCCGACAGAAAATATGGAAGCTATTGAATGTGAAGTTTTTCAGACAGAAAACATGGAAGACATTGAAAACGAATGTGCGTTTTTAAAATTGCATGCTTCAAAAAATATTTTTGTTTGTTTGTAATGTCAAAACACATAATCATATAAGCGAATTTTAACATGTTCTAAGAATAGTAATAGTAACAGTGAAGAGAACAAAACCTGTCGTAAGTGTAGCAAATGCAATGTTACAATCCTTAAGAGGTATTTGTTTGAAGAAACACACGAAAGAAAAACATGCAAAGGTTACTTTGCAAATATATCCAGTTTGCAGTTTTCATTCAGATAGAAAAGGCATCGTTGGAACATTCTCATGAAATTAATCATATTTTAAATTGGGAAGAAATTCAACAACTTCTCAGATTTTCTCAAATGGAAAAAAGAAATAGAGCGTAGAGAAAAATGCCATTTTAAGAAAGTAAGGGTATAGGTATATTACTAATTCTAGAAAATTCCAATATTTTGATTGTCATTGCTCTGGTCATTATTCATACAGTGGAAAGGGCTTACTCCATACAAAATAGCAAGGATGTAATAAAATAAATGCTTTTTACTCTGATAGTTTGAATGTTATAGAAAATAATTCTGGATCATGTTCTATAACATAAATCAAGAATCATATTGGGCATAATAGTGAACTTAGCCATCTATTTTTAAGCGAAAATAAAAAACAGTCTTGTTGGAAAAATAGCCACCAAGATATATTTCAAAGTTATTTTAGATGAAGTTCGAAATTCATTGTCAGACTCTGGACTTGAAAGAGTTCATCTTCGAACGAATTAAGATCTTCATAACATTGAGAGGAAATTTAATTTGGACTAAGAAGCTGTTCGTCATCAAAATCATGGAATCAGTGTAAATGCCTGGTGAAGGCAATGAAAGAAGCTAATTCAAGTCCATGTGTTCTTTTTTTATAAACCACAAGGAGAATTGGCAAAAAAAAAAATACTATTTTTTAAAGAAAAAAAGATTTTATTCTCATCATCATGAATGAAGCGCAAGTAGAATTTATAAAAAAATTGGTATGGATTGTGTGTCTATGGATGGAATACATGTTCTGAATAATTGTAGTTTCAGTTGATTACCCTTTTGGTTTTGGATGATATGCGCTAAGGCTTTTCTGGTGCACTTTGTATATCATATCAATGGATGAAGAAGCCATAATTTTCTTCATATCTTTCATTAAAGAAAAAAATTGGAGTCATAAAGCCAAAACTGTTCATTTCTGATATGACTCTTTCATTTATTAATGCCTGGGAAAAGGTTTTGTTACAGGCAGTATTAAAGTTATTTTGTATATGGCACGTTGATAGAGGACATGGCATACAAGTTTATCTAAAATTAAAAACTTAGAGAAACTAGCTGAGGTTTACAAGAGGCTTCAAATATTGCTTGTAGAAAGATAACAATCCACTTTTAATATTTAATTAACTTAAGTATTACATCAGCTTGAGAAAGATGCTGAAACTTTAGCAAGTCCCTTATATTTTAAAGAGTATTATAATAAATGTTGCAAAATATGGCCATATTGGTATAGCTTTATGGTTGTTTGAACACTAATATGCACATAGAGAGGATACATTGGACCATAAAATATATATACCTTCTTGGAAAAATACAAAGAGACTGGATAAAACCATTTATGCATTGATGCTGTTTGTCCGAGATAAAGATTATAATCGAGAGTAATTGTACACTTGTAATTTTACATGAAAGCAAAGTTACAAGTAAGATTCGTGAAATAAAGAAACGCCATAAAACAAGTAAATTCATGAATGTTGAAATTACAAAACTGGACAATGAATCGATTGTTCCATCTTCTACTAAAGAATTGTACAAGTGTATGAAAACTCGAGTGGCTGTGATTGCAAATTGATATGTCTTGAATGCCAATTATTCATTCATAAGCATAGGTGTACTTGTATAGATACAGATGTTTTCTGGAACTTGTGCAAACACATTCATTTGGTTTGTAAACTGAAAGCGCATGAATCAGAGAATATCAATGTGGAGACTTCAAAACCAATAGATTTGGATGATTCTGAAGTTTTATCAAAATACATTAAAATTCTAGTAATTTCTCCAAATTTTATGAAGAAAAACGAAAAAACATTGCAAGCAGGTGATTGAATTATTTTACATCTAATAAAGAATTGGATATTTTTGAAAAATAGGTGTCAGCAGTTCCTCCTTTAATTGGTGCCTAGCATGCAAAAAATATTCCAGAATCAGGCAAGTGCATGCCATCAAAAATAAAAGATTTGACAGCTTAAACACCGTGTAAGTGTTCCAATACAACTATTTAAGTTTTAAGCTTTGAGCATTGGTGCTTCAAATCTTGTCACTCTTGATTATTTTGTAGAAGTAACTCAAAATACGAAGTTTAAAATTTTATCTATTGCTCAAAATAATCTATATTTAGCATCCATTGGTAGGAGACAAACACAAAAACATTTAGCTTTAGCCATGACCATTCGTCATTTAATTGGTTCTGCCAAACTAGTCGGATTACTAAATGGATTTGGTCATAATTTATCGCATAATTGTGTTTTGGAATATGACACTGCTTTAGCATATCAATAGCAAAAAAGTTATACTGTTTAGCCTGACGGTTTCCAAAAAGACATTTTTACTACTTTAGTGTTGGATAATAATGATTTTGGAGAGGAAACTTTAGCAGGTTCAGGTACAATCCTTAACACTAATGGTATTATTTTACAGTGGGAAGATATGCGGAAGAAAATTGTTATACTGCCGGAAACTAACATATTAGGCTTTGGAAAAAAAAGTTTAAGAAATGTACCTTAAACCCACCTGCAGCAAAATTGCAATATTTTACTGGTAAAAAAATATGGTTCATCTATGTATAAAACACAATTATTATTTACAGAAGAAGAAAATAGAACTCAACAGAGTCCTTCCCGGATTATCGATGACATTTTTTATTTGTCGAAAATCTTATCGAAGGATGTACTTCCAGGTTGGACAGGTTATAATGCTACTATTTATAATTCTGTTTAAATTCCATGTGAAACTAAAATTGGTTATTTTATAGTCTTGGGTGAAAATCCAACACAAATGTCAACTGTGAACACCATTTTGCATCGTAGTTTGCAAATAGCCGATGAATTAAATATTGAAATTTTAGTTTTAGTCATGGATTAAGCTATATATTGTAAAGCACAACAAATTAGATGGGCAAATTAGACAACAAATTAGAATTAATGAGCAATTCAAAAAAGATTAGTAATTCGCATGGGTGAATTTCATACATCAGTAGCACTCTTAGCTGTCATTGGGAAACGTTTTTGTGATGCTGGCCTTCAAGACTTACTAATTGAATTTGGTGTTGTGGGCCAAAATTCAATAAATCAAGTTTTAAATGGACATCATTATAACAGAAGCATATGTTTCCGTAAACTACTGTATGAAGCTTTTCAAAGACTGGGCTTTAGAGTCATTCTAGAAGAACATGCTATGAAGAATATTCCTTAAAGGCAAAAGAAGTTTTTGAGAATTTCAACTTTTGTCATTTCCAACTGCATCTGTAACACAAGATTTTTCATATGAGAATAACAAGAAATTCTAAAATTTCTTGTTGAAATTTTAGAATTTCTGGTTATTCTCATTTGCAAAAACATTCATATGTTGAGATGGTAATGAGCTCTGATTAGAAAAAAGTTGAATTTTTTCTAATCAAACCTCATTACCAACTCAACATAACAATAAAAAGTGCCTGTGTCTAACAAAGAAAAAATACATCTTTGACACATAAGTAGTTCTCTCACAAGTTGTTCGCTAAAATCATATCATCAAAAGGAAGAAACTAAAATTTAATGGGAAATAAAAATGAAGTGCTACAATTCCCCATATTATTTAGAATATTTTAGATTTATATTCTAATTTTTATTTTTAAATTTGTGAATAATGTATGAAACTTATTTTGTTATATTTGATACCGTTATTACATATTAATATCGTGATAAATCCAAAAAATAAACGCACAAACTTTATTAATTTGATTACATTTTGTTAGGGTTTCTCAAATGAAAACATTGTTAGATTTTCCTTTATTTCTAGCATGTTTGCTTTTCATTCAGAAAGAATTAATTTACTCAAATTTAGGTTGTTGACAAAATTACAATCTCTATGTCATCAACTTGGCAAGGAAAATTTTCCAAATATTAACAGTTACTGTAATAGTTAAAATTAATTTTTTCCATAGCTCTACGTTTATAAATTACCTTAGGAACATTAAGGAAGTCAATAAAAAGTGTTACATTGTAATATTCTATAGTATGAAACTGAAATTAATATATTAACATGCATATATAAAATTTACATATCAAAATGTAATTATGCTAAAAAAGAATTTCTTTTATTTATAGAAGAATTGAAAGTATTCAAACTAATTGTACAATTATTAAATGATATTGAAATTTATTTGAATTCAATTAATTATCAGTGTTGATTCGTTTATATTTCAATTTTACACTCAATTATACTAAAATATTGTTACGTAATGGAAGTAGTTAATTCGCGTTCATTGCTTCATAGTTAAGCCTAGAATTTTATATTAATTTTTGAAAATATTCGTCTATCACTCCTTTATGCAATTGAAAAATATTACAAATAACTATAGATATATTGAGCTAAAACCAGTATTTATACATTATGTTACTATAGGACATATATTATGTTACTATACACCATGGACGAATATATAAAGACTCCTGAAAAACATATGGAAATTATTTCTTGAAAATATGCGAATGTAAAACTCACCTTAATTCTCACATGATAGATAGACTTACAGAATTAAATATGGCTGGAAGATATAGCCACTGTCATCCAGAAAATTGTATTTGCTATACATTATGTACTGCTTATATTCAGGAATCCTGCTGTTATATAGAATAGTATAGCCATGGGTACTTCCATTACACTTTGACACAACATTTTATGTAGGTAAGTCTGCTGACGCAATGGTTTGCAGATTAATTAAAAATTCCAAAAAAGCCCTTCAGCACAAATTCCCCCAGGTGAGAGAATTGGCACACATCTTCATTCAGTACTTCCAATCACCCTGGAAACTGAACAATGTGAAAGCATTTCTTATTAATCTTCATAGAGGTATAATAGAATTATAAATCGAATTCTGTGAATGAAGGAATTAATTCTAAATATGAGTTAATTGTGCTAACATATTATTCCATTAAACATATTTGGCAAAAAAAAAAAAAAAAAAAAAAAAAAAAACGTTGTCAAATATTAACACAGTTATAGTAATTTTTTCAACATTTGAGGTAAAAACAGAGAAGTTAATTAATGACTTTATTAAATAAATGGTTGAATATTTTATTTTAAGTTAATTTTTTAATGTTTGAATCACACACACACATAAGTTTAAAGCTTGTTGTCATTAAAAATATTAAGTAAAGATTAAATGTAAATAATCAATAAGCTACAAAATTTGTGGACATGCATTTTTGTTACTGATGAATTATCCTGTCCACCATTCTTTCAGATAATGCATCAGAAACAAATAAAAGTTTAAAATAAAATTAAATATTTTCATACGGTTCTGTATAAAATAACTAGACATTTAAAAACCATATTCTTCTTCCTAATTTACTCTTTCGTCTCAATTACATATTTTTTTTGGAATTATATACATTTATCCAAAAGACCATGAATTTCTCTGCAAATTAGACACTTCTTTTACCAAACTACTTAACAATAAACAAACAATGGAACCTTTAAAAATTCTTCTTCTGTCTGTGGCATTCAAGTATAATATCGATACAAAGAAGCAATACCTCTGCTTACTTTTTAGAAAATTCTTGAGATTGTTGAATGGCTTAGCTCTAACAAATCACTACTTACATGCTGGTGAGAAGTATGGCGATATTGTTGGTACACCTCTATAACAATATCGTTACTTGCGCAACTGTTTGGATCTAAATCTTCGATTTTAATAGCTCCGAAATAGTAGATTTCATTAAGACTTACGGCTTGTAAATTTTTATTTCATCCTTCAACAGATTTCTTTACGAGTCTAATGTCCCTTTACATCGCTCTAATTTTCTCAAGAAACTCTAAGCGCTGCAATTTATTTAATGAATAATACATTTTAAAGTTGTGTCAACTAACTAAGTCTACGAAATACGTCAAATTTGCTTGGCAAACAGTAAACATTAAAAAATATGCAAAAGTTTAAAAGAAGTACACAGGATCAGTTATCCCATGTGTGAACTGCACGTGCGTAGTCCGGTTTAACCTTCCCGTAAAGGTAGGTTCGGTTTTTGAATTTTGAAATAGATTATTGCTTCGGTTATTTCTCATGAAGTTTGTGGTGAATACCGTTTCAGCTTTGACCTTGTGTTTTCCCTCGTACCTAGCGGCCGTAGTTGACAGTGAGTGCTATCATAAAGTCAGAGTTTGGAAGCAAGTTGTTTCAACTTCTCCATTTTTTGTTGCATTTATGAATTTTAGGTAGACCATTTTTTTAATGTTTCCTGTGTAAAATATTTGTCTCCAGTTTCCTTTTATTACAGTTTTTTAAAATAAAGTCTTTTATTCTGTTCTAAAAAACCAATTTTTGTTGCTTTTGGATGTGTCACATTTTTATTTAGATTTATAATTTTAATTATAAGATTTTCTTTATGTAGAATCTGCATATTTCATTTAAGCATGCATTCGACTATCTGAGAAACACTTAGTTAAACAAGTTATATTTTATAGTGTGTTATAAATTATCTGATTATTGTAAATAATACAAAAAAATTATATTTCTTTCTAAATAACAGATATGAACCTTTGTGAAAAAGTATTTATTGAAAGAATTAAAATTTAAAATAATAAGCAGTTTTTGATAAAATATATCAGTTATTTCCATACATTGATTTTTCAAAATTCGAAATAATCATCGGTTATTTCGAGTTTCTTAAAATTTATTTTACCAAGGAGAATTATAAAAAATGAAAAATAAATTCACACTACATTAAAACTTGATAAATTTATTCTTTGCATACATTTATGTTGTTTCATTAAGGAAGTTTTAAATGAGATGTAACCTTTGAAATGTTTTTGTGTTTCCTCAGTTATAGTTGTCGGCACAATAAATATTCTCTATATATATAAACCTAATATATAATTAAATTATAAATGAATTCAGGATAGGTACATTTACACATACAAACTTATTTTAATTGAGTTATATTTGTAAATATAAGATTCTATAAATATATGATTACATATTACATTATCAACTCTAAAGTGTAAATTCTTAAACCAGCATTTAAAATGATTTTTAATAAGACACAAAGTAATGCAGAATATATATGAAGGTATAATATTTTAAATTAATGCTTATACAATGCATTCTATATTTAATATTTTATTATTTAGATGTAAGTGTTGTTACAGTTATCTTTTTTTTTTTCCTTTTCGTTCGACAAAACTGTTAGTTTATCACTATGATTCTTAAATAAGACTAGGATTACTAAATTATGAAGACTTTGATTATTAAATGAATAGAAAATTATAATTATCATCACGAAAGTAACTATTTAATCTAAATAAGATAATTCTGATTTAGAATATCCAAAATTTATTAATATTAGCTTTTATTAATCATTTTATTTAAATTTAATCATTTGCACAAAAACAAAAAGTATAGTAATGTTTAAGTTATGATTTAAATAGCTTCTTAAATTGAAAATATTTTATAAATATGCGGATAAATCTGATTATCTTTCTTTTGTATTTTTATTTTTATCGTGAGAGATAGTCTTCTGATTAAATTTAAAACTAAGTTTTAATTCTTTTAAAGAAAAAAATAAACATCGAATAAAAATTTAAGTTACTTATTTAAGAATTATTATCTATATTTAATCCTTTCATTCAAAAAATCAATTGAATATAATAGTTAACTTGATCAAATATCATAAGCAATTATTAACTTTTTAGTGAGAAACAATTTCTTCAGTCGTTTATGCCAAAAACTACATAAACTGTTTAAATTAATTTTATTTTTAAATGCATTTGTTATATTACCAAAGAGGAAGAATTTCTATTAAAAATGTAAATGAATATCATTTGAAACACGACAATACCACGTTAACTACTAACGAAAATAAATAGAAAAGTAGTCTTTTTTTTTATTAATAATATTATAAATTGTTTCATTATCATTTTCTCGGATCATATGTGGAAGTTATAAAACTTCATAATTTTAAAGAATTTTTTAAAAATTAATATTTAAGCAATTTAATTATTAGAAACCTCTTAGTATATTAATTCTATGATTCTTAATTAGTTAAACATATGTTTTCATTCCTAAATAAGAAGCTATTTTTGAAATTTATGAAACTGAGTATTTATTTAGCAACAACATCAAAAATTATTGCTTTATGTTAGAATTTTTTTGATTAATATATTTAGAAAAAATTTATTTTACTCTCAAGATCTACATTTGGTTGTCAAATGATTATCAAGATGAGAAATAAGTATTATAAAACAATCTGAAAATAAAGTATAGTAATATTAATACATCTTCTTCTACAGATTTAATAAAACCTTGGTCGAAGATGTAAATAATTTTTATCAAACTATTATCTTGTGTATAATATATATTGCGTCTATTGCTGAACTGTTCTTATATATATCCTTATTCCAGAAGAAAATTTGTTTTATATATAACTTTTTTGCTTAGCACTATTTCAAGTATTAGTGAATCAATTTAAATATTTTTTTCTTGTTTGTTACATCAAGATGTTTGTGATACATTTGCATACTTTAAAAATAAGCACGATGGAAGGAAAAGGCGTAAAAGTGAAAACGAAAAAGACGAAGACGATTCATCAAATAGCTTACGAGGAACATTCAAGAAGTTAAGACGAATCTTCACAGCATTAAACGACGTGATTCCTACATTTGCTGTTCACAAAGACGAAAGATGAAAAAAAAAAAAAACTGTTCTGTTATTTATTTCTCTTGCAGGTTGCGCTTTTCTCTCTTTCTTTGTATTTTGCAGTTGCTGTTACTTTATTCGCCAGAAGGACCTGAGCGTTTAGAATGGCCGAGTGTGAGATATGGAAGTACCGGATGATGCGACGCACCTCTACATCATGACATCATCAAGTGCTTATTGCTTCAATAGCGATCCTGGTGTCAATTGTTGGAAAAGGAAATATAAATGATAAGAGAAGATGGTTATGTTAAGACGTACTTTGAACCTTAACAGTTCCGAAATATAAATGTTGTATTCATAATCTTATTTTGTAATTATAATTGTAAATAATGTTTAATATACTATAGGTAAAATGCAAATTATATTAAACATTATTTACAGTATTATTAGTGTATTAAACTAATCCATATATATATATATATATATATATATATATATATATATATATATATATATATATATATATATATATATATATATATATATATATATATATATATATATATATATATATATATATATATATATATGGTGGATGAGCTATGCCGATGTCAATACTTCAAGTGCCTACTTTTGAAATTGTTCGAGAAGTGCGATAACTTCTCCAGCGAGCAACAGTAAGCCGAAATACTGAGACGCTGTAAGACGTTGCGTTTCATAGCAGCAAGATGACTCTGCTCCTCCCCCCCCCCATAACTATAAACTTCATTTCATGTTATTATCATTATGAGGATTAATTGTAAATATTTCAAATTTGTATATATTGGTATTTATAAATATGTTTTAGTTAAATTTAAGTCTAGATAAGGATTGTTGATTAATTAAATAACGCCTTCGCCACACCCATCCCACAAAACTCAAAAGCGGGATTGAAATGATTATCGCATAGTTGGATTATACCATAACTGGATTATCGATTAGCTGGATTACAAAACAATTTTGATTTTTGAATAATATTGATTTGAGGAAGACGGGGAAATTTTGGTTTTAAACCAGAAAAAGACGTGAAGCCTCATGGAACATCTTTAAGAGGTATGTGAACATTTTTCATATTACAAGATGATATTAAATGATATAAAAGAAATAAGCGTTGCATTAGAAAGTTTCAAACTAGATAATACCAAAATTTTCAACAGATTGATTTTTGATCATTATGGAGATAGATTAAATGGTAAAAGAATTGGAAAATTTCATGGTTTTGAATTTGATATGGAATCAATGAATATCGTAAATCAATGAATATCGCCATAAGCGTGAAAATATTGATAAGATCAATAAAAATAAGTTATTCCGTTAAATTTCGCAAAAAATAATAATAATAATAATAATTCCTCAGGAAAAATTCTCGAATAAAATTTAAGTTTTTGAAATGAGTAATGACATCATTAACCCAAATACAGAAAACAGAAAAGATACAAAACATGAATGCAAGTACAGAAAAATAAGGAATGCCATCATAAAAAATAAGTTCTTGACTGTATCCTTCATAAAATCTTTTAAATATTCCATCGGAATTCTAAGTGGCCATAAATAAATCATCAGATTTTTAAATAACTTTTCAAAATTCTAAATGACCATAATTTCTAAATATTTAATGTTCCATTTTAAACAATAAAAGTACC
Organism: Latrodectus elegans; assembly: GCA_030067965.1. Taxonomy (NCBI): domain Eukaryota; kingdom Metazoa; phylum Arthropoda; class Arachnida; order Araneae; family Theridiidae; genus Latrodectus; species Latrodectus elegans. Next base: position 58,453,411 of record CM057817.1, read on the forward strand.
TAATTTAAAATTAAAAAATACATGTTTAACAAAATTTCGCGAATTTCGTTCATTATGAGGAGACTACTTCAATATTTAACTATTGATTATTTTAAATTAGTTTTTTTGTGTTTTCTATCCTTCAATTTCTAATGTATAATTATTGCATACTTTAAATTGTAAAAAGTTTGCAAACTTAATTCAACGTATCTTAATCTAGAAAATATTTTGAATCAAGTCTGTGAAGAAACAATTATATTTTATAACCACCAGATAATTTATAATGATGATGTATTTTTAACTAATTTCTTCTTTTTCTTTTATACAGTCTTTGAAACCTCTTTGAAAACTTTTCAGGTCAATGTCATGGCTTCACATTTTTCTTTACAAGATTTTAAGCTATTATATAAAAACATTTCTAAATGAAATACAACTGATTTTTTCGGTCTCGAAAAAGTTTCTATCATAAGAAAATTGAGCAAAAAAACCCAATTGTTAAACGTAATTTTGTGGTTTAAAAATAAAATGTATAGTCATAAAACACAAAGAAAAAATTTTTAAAAAGCTTAGAACTATAATAAAAATGTCAGATATTTTAAAGCAAATCAAATTATGATATAATTAAATATTTGTGGAAGATTGCTTGTGTAGTTTTGTTAACTTTTATTTAACTAAATTTCTCTTAATATCAATATACATTGAAGATATGATGAAAAGTGTGTCAAAAATGCACCGTTCCGAACAAACCGTTCATATTTCCAGATACAGATGGCGCTGAGGACAATGTTATAAGAAATATACTTATTTGTAATTTACATTTCTATTAAAATTATATTCCAGTAGCAGCATACAATCAAATTGAGAAATATTCCAAATATAAATAAACAATTAGATTGAGTTTAATTTCTTATATCCTAAAATAAATTGAGACCATTCATTTTACTACTGAAATATAAAATAAAACTATTTTGAGAGAATCTGTGCTTTAATTATTTATAGAATATTCTGTAATAAAAGTTTGTAAAAATCAATATTTAGTTTCGTAGATATTTTTTTGCCTTTATATAAAATCAAAAACAACGTAGAAAGTATAAACTGTCAAATAATTAAGAAAAAAACTCAATAGATAAAAAAATTAATTTAATATAGCTTAATAAGTACACGCCATCTAGTGAGAAAAATGGTAACAATTTGCCAAACTGTTTATTCTACTACATGCTTGGTGATTAAAACGGTACAAGTTTGGTATCCCCATATATGATTTCTCGCCAAATCTGGCGCCCTTTGTTTACTTCTTAGTGTTGCCGATTTCAGCTTTTGTTTTTATTGTAGTGTTGCCACATTCAGTTTTAGTTATTATTTCTTTTTTTTTGTTGCCACTATTAATTTTTCTTGTGTTTTACATAAATTTTACAGCTATTTAAATTTTACTTCGACTTTCATTGTTCTAGAACATTCTTTGTTCCACGTTTCTATTGGAATTGAAAGGGGTTTTCTCTCAGTTGGGCTTCGTTGTCATCAGCGTCTAATCATCGTAAATTCTTCTTTTTTACAATTTCTTTTACATTATTTCATTTTATTTGGTTTTTATTTATTATATATATTTATTATCTTATTAATTTAATTTATTATTATCTTTTACATTTTTGTTAAATACAATAAATAATTACAGATTTTAAATTTTATCCTGCAATGTATATGTTTCATAAAGCTTGCATAGCTGCAAATGAAAATTGTTTTAATAAATTTGTTGAAATCGTTTCGGAAATTAATTCGGATGAGTACCAAATTTCGCAGAATGTGTAATTATTTTATTTAAATTCTGAATGTATTTTTTTTATTGTATTAGTGTTTTATCTTTTTTTACTTTAAAAGTGTATATATTTAAAAAAATATTTTTTGCATGCTTATCTTAAAATTTATAAAGTGTATATATTTTGAAAAATATTTTTTGAATGCTTTTTTTTCAATTTTATAAAGTAATTTATATTTAAAATAATATTATTTGCATGCCTTTTTTTTTTGCTTCTTTTAAATTTTATAAAATGTAAATATTTAGAAAATATTTTTTGCAAGCCTTTTTTTTAAAAAAAAAACTGAAATGATGCTCTGGTGACAACGAAAAAAATGTCGAAATAAACATACCAATCGGCAAATCAGCTAAACTTCATATCAAGTAAGTCCATCATTTATATTTATTTCCCTTTTTTAATTTTCTAAAATGCTTATTTTTTGATGGAACTTCCGAAAATTTCCCGTGTTACCTTGGCACGCTTACTTTGGCGACGAATAAAATTCGTCGCGTTCGCCAATAAATGGGGATACTGAACTAGTTCCATTAAAACAAATGCCTTTTTAAAAAATCTTTGGCAGGAAAATAGATTAAAATGATCTATACCATTTTCTTAATACTTAGTTATTATGATATTTCTGTAATGTATGTCTATAGCTCAATTTTTCTCTTTTATAATACTCGATTGACTTCATTAATTTTCAAGATTGTTACATTCGCTGTTATTGTTATTTATAAATATATCTTGATGAATTATTACTACAAATAAGAGATGGCAAATTGTGCTAAAACTATGTGTAGTACTGTCACTGAACTTGAATTTATTAATATTATAAACTATATAAAATATATAGTTTTTATCACACCTAACAAAATTTACCAATTTGTAAATGCTTTTATTTATATATTAGCTTTTATATAAAATTTGGTTCAGGTTGATCAAGCTAAATATGAGTTATGTAAGTAAATTGTATTAAAATACTACAAAAAGTATGTAAATTAGAATATATTGACGAATTATTTAAAATTTTAATAAAAGGTAGAACTGAGTATGATGGGCATAGGGGTGCGGCTGAGTTGCATGTGAACAACAAACCGACTTTCACCGGGGAGACTCTCTGAGAAGTCTTTAGGTTCTGAACCAACCACCTCAAGTCCTAGCGTCCTATTAGCGACTGGATTACAGAACCACGCCAACAGTCCCCGTGGTGAGGACAGTTTACAATCGTTGACTATAGGCCAACATAGCCAACACTAATAATCGCACTAGTCTTGAAACCAAATTTAATCTGAAGATGTGAGACTCGGATTTTTTGTTCGTATACCTTCGAAACAAATTTATATTCTCAATCTTAAACTGCATATGTTATCTAGAAAAATGCATTGTTTATTTGCATAATTTAAAGTCAGCCCGTTATTTATTGAAATTGTTTTGAAATGTATATCAGTAAATCTCCCGAATCTTCTAAGTATTAATGTTGAAATATAAAGGAATTATCTTCTGATTTTAGATAAAAAAATTAGCATATTATATTTTTTAATTCAAAGCTTTATAGTTTATGATAATAGAAATACAAAATGTTGAAAGATATGTTTATTTTAATTGTTTTTGACTGTTCTTACATACTGTTTTACACTCTAGTTCAGGACCTTTGGTTATAGGATATTTTAACTCTTAAGTGAGTAATCTTTTGTTTTTTGAGAATGCCTTTTTTTTTAAATAAATAAATATTTTTTATCACATTATTCTTATTATAATATTTAAAACATCGTTCATTAGATATGACTCTTCTTGAAATTATAAATTAAAATTTAGTAAAATAAAATAAATCCTTTTTACCACGACCCCTTGTCATCAATAACATTTTTTGTAGATAATAATTAAATTTTTATAAATTTTAAAATGATTATATATTAATGAAAATTTTGTATTTTCCAGTGTAATTTTCAAAATATCAAATATGATTTATGGATCTTATTGAATTCAAGATGGCGCTAGAAACCTAATCATCTTCATTTGCTCTTCTAGGAACAACAATATAATATCTATATCAATAAGTAATCAAACACATGAATACCAATTTTCAATTTTTCTATAATTAAATCGGATTGATTGATTTCTAGTAAATTATCTGAAAAGAGTCTTCCTCTTAATTTCATCATACATAAATTTTTGTTAAGTTTCTTTCATTTATTTATCTATTGACAGTTTGCATTTTCTGTTTTTTTAATATCTTCTAATATTAAAACATTTAATCACTACTAAAAGAGAAGTAAACAATTTTTTATCCTTTATTCAATTAAACTAATTAATTTTCAAATAACATATGTAATTCTTATTCAGAAATAAAATACAATCTAATATCTAATGTGATGTCTACCAATAATGATTTCGCCTATTAATTTACCTATGATCTAGTTTTCCGCTTTAGAATTTTTTAATATAATATTTAATGAGTACTGAAAATGAAACCTACTATTGCCTATCAATATTTTTTCTTTTTAAATAATGGTTCAATTATTTATGTAGATATAAAGTCTAATGCACTATACCTCTTGGGACAACACCGTATTTTATGTAGAATCATTATTGTCCTGCTTTCTGAAGTTAAAATCAGCTTCTCTCGTAAGTGTTGATCCGCTTAATGCGCTCTTTGCTATGAACATGTGTTACTATAAATTTCACAAGTATATATATATAGGTTCTGTTGCTTCATTATCAGAAATAAATGTCAGAGGAAGTTTAAATTATTTAATAATGGTTTTGAAATAACAAGAAAATACTATATTTACATATTTATAAATGAATATCAAGGATTGTCCAAAATCAGATAGTACGTCTTCATTCCGGCTCTCCTCTCTGTGTGTCCGAAAGAAGAGGTCGAAATGTTTGGTAGAGGGTGTTTAGCAGTATATGTCATTTACCCTTTATTCTTTTTAAATATTTTATCAATTCTTTATAGTTATTCTCGAATTTAACATAGATGGGTGGAATTTTAGTTTTATTATTTACATTGTTTTCTGTGTTATTGCCAGAATTTCCAGTTTGGTAAATATTAGCAACGTTTTCATTATTTGTGCTTAAAGCTTTGAAAATATTAGAAAGTTCTATATGATTATTTTTTTTCTATTCTAGTTATGTTCGTGGTTTTTTTGGCCTTTGAAATCATTCTTCATCACTATCTGTTGCTTTGATATTATATATTATTTTGCCGGTGTACTAAGAATTTTTAAGTAGGTATTACTGTTAGAAGGAGTTTCCTTGGAGTTAGTTTCCGTAAAGCTATTTCTAATTTTCTCTCCATTATCTATATTTTTATTATCTAACATTCTTTGTTGTTCAGTATCATAACAATACGTAGTGGAGAATGACTTATTAAGATTAGATGTAACATTTTTAGTGACAGTGCTCTCATTACTCGCATTGTTAACATTATCTTTACAGTTGTTAACATTTTTATCATAAACACTTTCCTCAGAATCCGAGGATAACACTGTTCTAAATTTTCTAATATCAGCTAAAGTTTTGACAGATTTAATAGAATTAAGTTTTTTGCTTTCTGAGCGCTTATTACTATAATTACATTTTTAACATTATCAGAATTTTTAACTTTAGATTTATTATTATGAAAAACATTACTATTAATGTTTTTCATAATAATACTAGATACTAAATACTAGATACTAGAATACTAGATTCATAAAAACACTAGATACATTATCAATATCATCATGCAAATCATAATTTGAAAGGACACAGTATCCCATTTGGGAGCACTTACCCCATAATTCTTGTAGTGAGTGATATCAATGCTTGTTTGTAAATTCCATTGTGGTAGTAGTTCCAAAGATCAATGTTTGCATTTTCATGAGTATCCATTAATGGTTTCTGTGACGACGCACAGAAAGCAGTTTACTGCTTTTTGATAAGTCACACAATAAGTTACATCGGGTAAAATTTGTAATCGGTACACTTTTGTCAGTTGACAGGTGCCGGTGGTACTTGTCGTTAAATCGAGCTAAAGAAATTTGCTTCGTTTCTCGTATTGATGCTTAAAAATGAAACTGAGAGGGATGTATGCTCTTCGTTTACATAGGGATTTATTTTAATTTAGGAAAAGGTTGGGAAGAGTATTAGATTATTCTTAATTTTATTTTGTTCCATTAAGTATTTAAGTTAGTTAACATATAATATTTTTTTATGTAATCACTAAGATATAATTAAAACATTACTCATTTATAGCATTATTTATATATTGTTTTATTTTAAATGTCTGCATAGTTTTTTTTAAACTTTTTATTAAAGTTTAAATAAGTGTGTATTTATTATATAGGTTATATTTAAGATCTACATTTCGGCTGACTAGCTTAGAATTGTACAAATACAAAATTAGCTTACAAACTTCATGCTGTATATACCTTCATTGTTTAATTAACTGGAAAGTGTTCAATATGGAGAGAAAATGCGTTATGGTAATTCACACATTCACAATATTTGTTCCTGGAAAGTATTTATTGTAAAAAAAAGTAAAATATAAAAATTTATATATTTTTTTATAACAAATAATTTTTTCTCCAAAAATACATTTGTAGTTAAATATATCCTTTAAACATAAATGCATTGCAACATTTTTGTCATAAAACATCTCTTTAATCCCAAATTCCACATGACTTAGACCGTATCCTTATCTTTTATGAATAATTGGAATATTAATGTTTTTCCATAACTGTTATTGGGGAAGCGATTTTAAGATTCCCAATTATTTGGTCTTCTGTTGTGAACTGTAATGTATGCTGGTCTGCTGCCACTAGTTTAATTATAATCTTTTTAGTTATTAATTCTTTGTGATTAAATGTATCAAAATAAAATCAATACTTAAAGCTAATAAACTGACTGAGAATGTTGGAGATGTTTCACCATAGTAATAACTTCTTCTTTGAATAAAGTGGTTCTAATTTAAATCCAACTCACTATTTATTGACACCTGATGGACATACATGCAAACAGAGCAACTATCAAAAGTTTGGCGTCAGATTTCAAAAACATTTTTCTTCCAGAAGTTTAATACATAACTTACAGCAAATATGGCCGAGCTGGTAGAAGATTGGCTAGCGCTCCTGCCTTCGGTACAACAATTCGAGGTTTCGAATCCCACCTTGGGCATCGATGTTTGTACAGGTTCGGAATCCACTTTAAGCCGTAGGTCCCGGTCTAATTAGCCATCGTATGCAAAAAATGACCGTTGAGCGACAAAAGAACCAGCGAATATGTTTCTACGATTAATTTAAAATTCTTCTGTATGAAAAGTATACAGAATCATAATATATAATTTTTCATCTGTCAGGTCATGCAATGTAAAATCAGTTTGTGAGTCTTAGGGTTTGTTTTCAATGAGATTCATAGAACAAATATTTTATTTTTGCAAAAACTTTACAAAGAAAATGTAACTATCTAAAATTTTTAAACATTAACCTCTCATAAAACTTTCTACACTTCAACATTTTTTTATTGTTGAAAAAAATTCTAATAATTAAATTTCTTTTATAATGTGCACACATCATTTAGAAACTTATCACAAAAATTTCAAAATCGAAACTTGAATACATAACTATCACTGAACAATAACTCTACTTCCTTAAAAATAATGTCTCATTACGCATGTGACTCTATTTCATAATTTTGAATTTAATTTCTAATTTTACAAATATTCTCCCATCAGTTGCTAATCAGTCACTTTTTGCATATTTGGACTAATTAGACAGGGCTCTTTAATTTAAATTTGGGCTTATATTCAATACTGACATGCAAGCTCATAGTGAAAATTAAATTCTCAAGTTGAACGAACCACTAAAGCATTTACCATTTGCCTCAGATAATTTTAAATATTACATTCAACTATCTGAATTTTAAAACGCTTCATTAAAAAACAAATATGAAAAGCTAAGAGTAACGTTGTAAGAAACTTCATTTTCATTCAAGTTAAGAATGATATGACTTATCGAAAAGTTTTCAGATCAATATAAGCAGAAGCATAATCGTCCGATTACAAACCAATTTTGAATTTGTAAATTTTCATTGCAACGGAGAGTTGACATTGTGCTCTGGAGTAAAAAGTTTGTATTATTCTTGCTACGTATATAATTTGTAATCTGGAATTCGTGATGAATTAACTATAATTTGTTTTGTATCATGTGTTGTTATTGTTTTAATAACGCAAATTAGTATTTTCATAATTTCTTTATTTACTTACAATTCTTTTAAAAATATGACAACAGAGAAAAAAAAATGATAAAAAAAAAAAGAAAACACGAGCAAGAAAATAAGAGTTTTAGTAATGATTGGGAGAAGAATTTCAATTTTATTGACCATAACAATATTTGTTATTTGAATCTCTACGGTCAAAAATTATAAAGCTAGCAATTGACGTCGACGTTAGGAAACATTTCTTGAGTTTTCTAATCAGTATCCATCGAATTGCAAATTAAAATCAGATAAATTTGCTTCTTTAAAATCAAATTTAAATAAGCAACAGTAAGTTTTGATGACCCTTAGCAATGAAGCTAATAATGTGAATGAAGCCAGTTTTGTTATTTCCTGGAATATTGCGCGTGCAAAATGCCCATGTTGAAAGGGAGAGTTTATTAAAAAAAACTTGGATCTACTTAAATTTTTAGATCCAAATAATGCAGCACTGCACAAAATTGTTTCACAAATTCCTATCCCGAGACACAAAACCGATTGACGCATAACTACAATTAACACATCTCTTGAACATAATTTAAAAAGGATTTAAAGAACTGTATTTCATTCAGTTTGTTTGTTTGTCGCTCAACTTTTATTTTTTGCACACGGCTAATTATACCGGGACCTACGGTTTAAAGTGGATTCCGAACCACTACAAACATCCATGAAAAAGTTGAGATTTGAACCCACGAACTGTATTCCATTCAACTTAGTCCTTGAGGAATCAACAAATATCACAGATCTACCGAAATAGCAGTTTTAATTCGTTTTGTTTCACTTGCCATCATTTTAAAGAAGTATTATAAAATTTAGAAGCACTTCAAAGTGTCAACCCACGGTGTCCATATTAAAAAATGCATTAGATACCATAATGAAAATTTTAATGTGCTTTTTATTAAACTGGTAAGCAATGCAACTGAAGGAAATCCTGAATACTCTCGGCGGAACCTGTAACCACTAGAGAGCGCATCCCCAAGGTGGTGGATAGGGGAACGCTTCCACTCTTCTCTCAATAGGTGGTAGAAGGGAAATAAATTACCTACCGCGGACCAACATGCAGAAGCCCAACCTCCCGAGGTGATGGCAAATCTTTTTATTACAAGTACAATAGTTTTTCAATCCCCCTGCAACGACAACAACTTGCTTTGATGCAAATGCCGTTGCAAGGCATCAGCTCTGTGGGGGACTAAGGGAAAAATGGTGCATACCGAAGCTTAATCATGACCGTGGTATCACCTCTACCACCAACAGAATGCAGACTGGGCTCATGAGGGGTATTAAAAATCATGCCCGATGGATCTAGAACCTACGCAGAATGCAGGCACTGCACAGGAGTTCTACTAGATCCAAGGCATCTCTTCAATTGTATCTCTGTTGCCTCGACCCTCTTCAGCATTAACTGCTGATATGAATATTTTGATTTTATATGATATGAATATTTTCCTACACAGCTAGTTCCAGTCATGTTATTCCTATAAATTTACTTCTACATCCCAGCAAATTTGTGACAATTGATTATTACATATTCTTCTGACCACAAAGAAAACAAACCAAAAATATAGATGATGATATTGTATTTAAAAAAAAATTCATCAAGACACACAAGAGGTAAATCTCCCACGTTTTAAATAATATCCAAAACTACTTGACTTGTAAATTAAACCAAAAAGCGTTTGAATATCATGACTTCTAAACTCATTTCAGCAATAAAATTTAAATCCTATGAGAAAATTTTAAAGGAATGGAAACAATTTAGAAATATTGAACAGGTATCAGTTAGTATTATTTGAAAAAATTTACCAGAACAAAAATTCAGATATAATATTTCATTGAGCCGTCAGTGAAACGCATCTGACAAGCCTACGAGCACATAGACCAATGTGCCCTAAGCATCTGTAAATGGTTTGCCTTGAAACTGTCGTACCATTAAAAGAATAAAGTTGTCAAGACAGGTCTGATGCTGTGCTCCATCTGTTTCTTTTGGCAGTTACTGCCAAATATCGGTGCTCAGTCGGCATTGTAACTCGTGGGCGACCTGTGCTGTAACGTCTACTCACATAAGCATTATTTTTGAACTGTTGTCCAAGCCTGGAGATGACACTTTGGGTGATTCCAAGCTCCTCGGATGCTTCCAGCTAGGTATGTCTACATTCCAGATGACCCATAATTGTACACGTAAAACATCATCCAAACGTTTCCTTTGTAAAATAATTATACGGTTATTGCACTGAAAGGCTTTTAAAGCGCTTGTGAACAATTTTACTTCTTTGCAACCATTCCTTATATACCCCTCTCATACACTCTCGTCCTTATGACATACTATCGGCGCCATCTGGTGGTTTCTTGTAATTTGCATATTATTCTTCAAGAATGTTTGATAATTCTACATGTGGAATTTACATTTCAGAATTCAGTTTCTCTGTGATTCTGAATTATTTATAATTCAGAATCACACATGAAATGGACTTGAATGTATTTAATAATAAAATTTTTGACACAGAAAAATAAATTATTAATTAATTTTTAGTTTTCTTAATTTAGTATATTTTCTTTAGATTTAAATAGTTGCATTTAAGCATTTTGATATCTACGAGGCAAAATGCCAACGGTTTTCCCAGAGGGCATTTTACCAAATTATTACCTCATTAGATAATACTTCATTTTTGCGATTTACTCATGGAGAGGGAAATACCTGTATGGTAAAGTTATCGGTACCTGTATATTCTAGAGCTTCAAAACACTGAACACTTTCAATAATCAAACTTTCTATTAGAGACTCACTCAAAAAATGTGATTTGCTGGATTAAAAATTCTGAGACGTGGAAAAAATTCATGCATAGCGGAATAAAAGGGATCCATTCAAGCTAATTGAAAGAAAACTGGTATCATATACGATAGCAGATGAACACTGTATTCAGGAAATGCAACACACAAACTCTTTTCAGTTTTTGCTCGTGGAAGGTACCTATATGTTTGAAAAGTCATATTCACTGGTCAGACTCCAAGGACTCTGATTTCACAGATGCTCTTGAACTTGCTACTAAAGAGGCTGCAACGGAACATCCATTCCGATTCTTTTTCTTCTAGTGGAAACAACTTGTTTCGAAGTTTTCTTCTATATTTCGGAATTTTGTCAAAGTAGAAATTTTAATCTTAAATGCTAAAGCCGTAGCGTATGATCAAAAATACTCTTTGCCCAAAGGAAACCTCAGATAAAGAAAACTAGTCAAATTTTGATCGAAATCTTCATTTACATACAGAAAAGTTATTTGCTAAATTTATACCACCTCAGTTTGTCGGTTACCCCGATTCTGTTGACTTCCTCAGAGTAAAGTCAGAGGCGTAGCGACGGGGGGATGGCAAGGGGGTTATCATGCCCCGGGCGCAGCATACAGAGGGGCGCCAAATCATTTCAAAGCTAAACAAAATTTTTCAGAAAATTTCAATCTTTGTTTTATTATAATATCAATTTTATTCGAAGGAATAAATTTTGCATTTTATAATTATTATGTCATGTCCAGGAAAAATAAAAAAAAAAGCTCGATGAAAAATGAGGAAGATCTGCAGGAGCTTGCCATATGCGAAACTCTTATATTTTGTATTATGATCTTATATTTTCTTTTTAATAATAATATTGCATGGTTTAGTTCCTTTTAAAAACTATGATCTTTTAACTATGCTTTTGATTTTCAGTTCTTAATTAGTTAAATTATCAGTTTTCATTCTTTTAAACTTTTCCTTTTTAAGTTTCATGCTTTGCTCAAAGTTTGTGATACTATTGTTTTGTACGACAAATCTTGTAAATGTGTAAATAACGAAAATATCTTTTTCCATACAAATTTTCCATACAATTAGACTTATTAACAAAGGTCTTCTAATTTTGGAAACAGAAAAATGTGTTTCATGGTATAAAAATGAAATATTAAAAACTATCAGTATTACGTTTTGTGATTTAAATTTTTTACTGTATAATTTTGGTTTACATTAATGGTGTTGATATATTTTAAAAAACTATTTTAAATACAAAATTTCCCATAAAGGTAAAGTTATTTTTCACAGGAATTTTTTCTGAGATTAAAAAAAATGAATGGAAATTTTCTGTTTAATTTGTGGTAAATGAAATGTTTAAAAAGTTATCATTGAGAAAAATCAGGTGAATTAATCCTAAATTAGTAGTGTAAAAGTCTTACCCAATTATTATTTTGCAATAAATAGCTTAAGTTTGGAAAGTTAATAATGTTATAGAAGTTAAGATAAGTTATAGCATACGTTCAACACCTAATAAATACAACAATTTGCAGAATCTTTCATAAATAAGGTAATGCACAATAAATAGGGAGTAGAAATGCTTAATTGCTTCAATTGGTTAACAAGCTAGAAAAAATACATTTAAAATTTTTAAGACATTGTTAAGTACATGTTAGATCATTAAAATCGATTTTCTTAAAAGTTAAATATAATTGATTAATCAATAAATATCCCGACTTCAAAAATTCATATCCGGATCAAGGTTTTACAATGCCCATATCTGTTTTCCTAACCCAGGTCCCTGGGGTGCGAAGCATATGTCCCGGTTAGGTGGTCAGCCCAAAGCTAAATCCTCGGTGTTTAGTTCCCAAGCATGATTGGATCTCAATTAATCGATCAACTGAAAGGCTGAATTGACCTAGCCTGAGAATCGAACCTCGGACCTGTAGCGTGGTAGCGCTAAATCACCGTGATTAACAATGTAAAAGTTTGGGTGAATTTTGTCATACAGATTACCATGGATCACAGAACTCTTTAGAGAAATGTGGGAATGTAAGATGTAACTCAGCAGTAGAAAAGAAATTAAACCTAAAACTCTATCTTCCAATATGCCTCATCCCAAACGGTGAAAATAGTGAGAAGAGGTTACCCATTCAAATACTTTTTTCTATTTCTACATCAATTGCAAGTTGTGAACGTTCATTCAGCAAAATAAAATTAATTTTGACTTATGTATGATTCACCATGAGTCAAAGCCGTCAAGTGATTTAACAATTTTAAGTATAGAAAAAGAAAAATTTGAAATGATGAACTTTGATAAAGTAATTAATCAATTCGCTTCAGTAAAGACACGAAAAATGTGAATAGTGTAGTATATTAGATTGCGAATATTTACATCTTATATCTATGATACGTAACGAATTATTTCCCGTTAAAAATTTTTTTTACGTTTCTTAAAATAATTGTATTAGTATATAAAATCAATTATATCTTTATATAATTAATTCTAAATTACATATGTCCGGTTATTCTAATGACACTTTTCAAAATTCAATACAGGTGATTTTTTTTTAAATTAGAATTGAATTTTGTTTAAATTTAAAGCTGAGCTAGATTTTTTAAAGTAATACATTTTCGATTATTTTATAGTCGGTACAACATTCAGTTTTTATTTATGATGTATTCTTATTACAATTATACTCTATTTACTATAACGTATTATATATCGTTTTATTATTATATATCTTTTATTACTTAACACATTTTATTCCCATATTTATATTGTACTATTTTATTTTCAAGGGGGTGCCATAAAAGGTATCGTATCCGGGGACCAACTATGCTCACTACGCCACTGAGTGAAGTCAAAACTTTTCTCTACTTTACTATAAACAGCCTTCTTTAATACCCAACAAACATTAAACACTTACGTGAAAATTATTGATTATAAAAATGAAGGAAATTAATCCCATCAATTGTGCCCCAATGTGCAATTTAATTATGATGTTAAGTAAAATATTCCATTTCTGTATTGGCTTTTATGAGGCGATCGATGTGAACTTAGCTGGTCCTTTAGTCCTATGAAATCGCGGCAAAATCTGGATTGCAATTTTAACCAATCGTGTCGTTGATTTTGAATTGTGTGCGTGCACGAAGCATTTCTAAGAAGAAGACCCTTCACTCATTATCTGATATGGTACCACTTACTCCATATCTATTTTTGTAGGAATCAAACTGAATTCTTTATTTAAAACTTGGAACAGAAAGAATATCAAAATATTTACAAACGTGTGAGACATCTTCCACCGTTAAACAAAAACTTAAAAATCAGTTCTAAAAAAAATGATAACAGCTCAATTTTAAAACATACGAGCTATGAGATACAAACTCCATATGCTATTAGAGACATTGTATTAATCTGTTTAGATAATAAAAAACGTGTAGATTGGCCTTTAGCTAAATATATCGAATTTTACTAGAGGCGTGAAGGTGTTTCTCGCCTTGCAAGATTGAAAAATCAGAGTAATGAATTGATAAGGCAGTTTTAACGTTAATGCGGCTTAAAACTCCATGTAAAATAGTTGAGATTATGTGAGTACAAATAACCACCGGAAGTGACGGATAATTAAACCTAAGCCTTCAAGTCATATTTTCAACACTTTCTCTTCAATTCTTAAGTTGCGTAAGTTAAGTTATTTAAATCAATTTTGTAGATTACTTTCTAACACAAATGTTTAATGACCTAAGAATCTAAATTTAAAATTTTAAGTTTAATTTTATATTTTGAGGATGGAGTAAGTTAGATTTTCCCCAATGTATTACAAAAGGCGCTTTTAACAACAAGAATGAATATAACTCTTGCTTTCATTTTTATCTTCGATATTCTATACTAGTTGTGCTGTGTGCTGTTTAGCTTCATTAAAATATAAAGCAAAACATCTTTGTGTTTTCAAAATGTTAATTCAAACATACAAACCAACACGTGTTTCAAACCTACTGTAATATTTTACAATCACATATTTCGAAATATAGTTTTGTTCCCTTGAGGTCTGTATTATATAAAATTCTCCCAAACTTTATCGCAAACGATTTCACGATGTTTATCAATACTGTCATTATTAAATAAATTTTAAAATTCTAGAGTGCTACATTTGTATTCGCTATTAATAAATCCTTTTTTCATTCATGAATATATTACGTTGTTGATCATTAGGTGTTGCATGTGTGCTACCTCTCGCTGCCTTACCTTAAAATTTTTTTTATGAAACATACTATTACATTAATTATTTACAGGGAAAATGTAATTGTTTATCTGCAATCGACAGCTATTAGTTTTGCTATTGATCTTTCTACTATAAAAGATCTGCACCCTTCACTTACAGCTACTTCACTTAACTTTTCAATGGAATTTACTAATACCAGAGACGAATTCTTTAATTTTCATATTAGAAAAAATAAACTTATAATGACAGGCTGCTCTTAGGCTTTTGCCCGATTCTATCTATGTATATTGAGAATATTTAATTTTATTATATATATATATATATATATATATATATATATATTATAAAATTAAAAATATTCTCAGCAAAATATTATAAATTTAGAATTATTTAAAAATACGTATTTTTTTCCCGAAACTAATACGTACAATATTCTTTACTTGAAGCTTTTCAGTGTTTTGAAATTATATAAAGAGATTATTCATATAAAAAGAAAAGTGCTAATTTTTATTATGAAATATTTTGAATGTATGATTTTATATATACGCAATATTTTAATTTTCTTTTTCTTTCCATAAATTTATAATTTTTCCGTTTTTTTTTTTTTTTAAAGTTTTTACAATGCATAGTAATAATTATATATTTTTGTGATTTCTTTATATTCCGCTAGAATGATTTTTTAAGCTAAAAATGGCTTATATATACATCAATTGTGTGTGTGTGAAATAAGTAATTAAAAAGAATTATCAACAAACATTTTGTGTACACTAAAACATATAAAGATAAAAAAAAAAAATAAATAAAATAAAAATTGCTTTATTTTGAAATATTACCATTTGACAAAATAATTTTTCAATATAAGGTAGTAATGCAACAATGCTTTTTTTCATGTTTTTTCATGTTCAAATATAAAGAAAATGGAAATATAAGCCCATTTAAAATTATTTCCAAAATCTGTTAAATATTAAATAAATTTATTTTTAAATAAATAATTTTAAATATTAAACGATTTATAATTTTAGTTTTTAAAAATCATAGATATATGTTAATGAATATTTTGATACTGGCAAAAATTTGTATATTCAATAAAAATACAAAGAATATACTATGGGCGATAAATTAAACTTACAGAGAAAAATTTTCCTAATGTTAAAAATGAAAATATTTAGTTCTATCAAAATCACTTTCATTTTCATCAATCAATGCTATTTACTAAAAACGAAAAAATTGTGAGAGCTAAACAGACCGTGTTTGAGAAAATGATACTATACTAACCACGTAAAAGGAAAAAAGAAAAGGCAAAATATGTTTATAAATCTTTCTAAAATTTCGAGTAAATGAATCTTTGATTGCCGCAGCTGGAACGCAATTTTTTGTTCTGGCTATTGGAATGCTACTTTACGAAGAAATTCCTTGCTTACGTTAGATGTTAGTCTGATGCTGGACACTAATATTTGTAACAAAGGGGACTGTTAATATGAAAGCACTTTCAGCGAGAATTTTCTCACGAATATAACATGACTCTAGTCTAAAGTAGTATCTCATAGAAAGTCAGACCCTTGCAGGAATTCCAACGAATGCGCATTTGAAAAAAAATGTTTATAATTTGGAGGTGCAAAATCTGAATATTGTTCCGAATTATTTTTGGCAACCCTATTATTTTTTAGCTCTCAATCTAATTCGAAATATAGATGGCTAGTCGATTCAGCCATTTATCTGTTCCTTATTAAATTTTGTGTGCTAGCAAACACCGAGTAAAAAAGATGAGTCATGTAGTTTTGTATTATTCTGTATTTTTGTGTTACCTTGTAATTTTGCGCTATCCTGTAAATATCATTGTATTTATACTTTTAAGATATATTTATAATCGAAGCGTATATCTCTGGGATTGCTCTTTACTATTGTACATTACACAAAAAGTATTATAAAATGTATAACACAATAAGTATTATAAATATTTCAGACACCTCAATGGTTCCATGGAAAGTTTGAACTTATTTTGTGTTAAAAATACACAATTCACAATTTTCCACGATTGAAACACTTAAATATATTTTTGATTTCACCACTTTTGTTAATATGCAGAAAAGAAAAATTTAATGGAAATAAAAGTCGAGAATTCAAGTTCCGCATTTATTTTTCAAATTTTAGCAGTCATGTTTTTTTTTTTTTTTTTTTTTGTTTTTTCCAAGCCTAAGCTCATTTTTTTCTACAGACCTGGTGTCAAACTGATTTAACCTTATTCTTCAAATATTCAACGTTATCACATAACCCCTTTCATAATATTGACTTGTAAAGACATACGTATATTGCGCTGTTCTTATTATTATTTTATCCCTCTACATGAAGAAAGATGGCGGCACACTCTAGTCATGTCAAAAATTTTATTTTTAAAATTCTTTTTAATATCGATGATACAAAACTAAAAACAAATAAAAAAATTTATACATTTAAACGAAGAGAAAATGTTTCTAAATTCTCCAAATTTGATGAATTTTAAAAATAAATAAATATATAAATTAATCAAAATAAAAAAAATGAAAAAATAAAAATTTTAAAAATTAAATAAAATAGAACATATAGCGTGATATGCGTGCTCTCAACTACATTTCATAAGGAATTTTTATTTTTATAAATACAGATCAAAATTTTAAAGGAAAAGAGACATAATAATTAAAGACTGTGAAAAAGTGTTAATTAAAATAATACTATTTTTAACCTTAATGCTCTGAAAAATGTAGGCTTAGATTAAAAATGGGTATATATTTAATTTTTTTTTAAAAAATTCAACAATTACATGAGTGTTTTCGAAAATTACTTTAAGTATAAAATTATTGAAAAATATTTTTGTGAATAAATTTTCAGTAAAAAGAATATTTTTGCAATAGGACAATTTTTTGCGATATAAATTTTTAAAATATTATAATATAATTATTTATACCTAAAAAATAACTTTTGGAAATTCTCAGAAAATGCACGAAAATTACATCATACAAAAGAAAGGAAATAATTTCCCTCAGATATTAAGTGCTATGTTTTAACTGTTTAATAAATCAGATATTCCCTAAGATTCGAATGGAATTTAGTTAAAAATTCAAGCTCAAGGAAAAGAGTTTACCTCTTTTATCAAATGATTAGGAGAGAGAAAATTATTCTTTTTTATTCATAGCACAAGCTCACTACTGATATAACTGTCAGATTTTCTTGCAGGTTAAAAAATATATAGTTCATATTTTGAAATAAGTCAAACATTTAATTAATTTTAAGAACAACTAAATTGTAAATGAGAAAGAAAATTTTCTTAAAATTTTAGTAAATAATAAATCAAATAAAATTTTTGAAAAAAATGTATTTTTATTATTTATCTTAAAATTTTTATAAATAATAAAACAAATAAAATTTTTGTAAAAAGGCTGTAGAAACAACCCCCTTGGGATTCATGTCTCATGATGGGGTAGAACACACATCCCGGCCTTTTTAATTGTGATGCTATAAAGTGTGATTGTAAATTATGGCATAACTTATGAATTTATAATACAATGATCACTCGTTTTTCGCGATTATTGAGGACCAACTCCTTCCGCGAAAGATAAAAAACCACGAAATAGGATTTGCCCCCTAGGAATATTCGTGTATGTGGGTACACGAATGCTTTAAACAAGTAAACAGTATTTATACTTTACACATTTAAGACAAAAATTCCAACAGTATACGTATTTACTTAAACGTGTCAGTGCTTATTATAATAAGGTTAATTACAAAACCTTTTACAGTAATAAACATTTATCAACACTACTTTCTGATAGTGGGGAAAAATCTTATGTGGATGGTGAAGGAGAGGATCTCACTTGACACGTAGAAGCTTTATAGTCTCACACGGAGACACTACTGCTTGTGGCTCTGTAAGTAGAGCCGGCTTTTTAGTTTCTTCTTCGTCTTTCTCTTCGTTTCCTTCCTCTCTTGCAGACTTTGTCATTTCAAGAAAGTCTTCATCGGTCAGTGAATAAAATTGGCAATCGATAAGGATGCTGATGTCTTCGATTGCAGTGTCATAGTGAGAAACGAGCGAAGCTATGAGAAGCAAACATTATTGTCATTTACCGTGTGTGTTCGAAGTTTAAGAAATTTAAAATGCTTGATCTTTGTTATGCTCCTAATTGCAAGTCAAATTATGATGGAATTAGTACATATGTATCCTGATTCAGATTTCCTAAAGAAGGAGCGGGTATAATTTTGTGGTTAAGGGAAATTCCAGAAAAAGACTTTTTCTCTAGCAAACGAAATGTTTGTGAAAAACATTTCGCTGATAATCCATACTACAGAATACTATACAAGGGCAATTGAGACCATTCAGATCGTTAGCTTTAGCTCAGGATTGTTGTTTATCAATTTTATTTTATCCTCTTATTGAGTCTGGCTTGCCAAACAATTTGTTAAAAATATATTAAGGTACTCATGATAGACTTAATCACCACTAAGAGTACTGGTAATGACAGATTAACACACTTCTTATGTTTCCTTAAATTGGAATTGAGTCGGAACAGAAATGGAGAATTGCATGCTCTCCTTTTTTTTAATTTCGAAAATACAAACAAAAGTCGTTGACTCATTCTCTAAGGAAATAAGTTTCTGCCACTCATTTGTTGAATAGCACTCGGTAAAATATTTATGAGGTAGATTCGGAGGTCAATGAATGTGTCTTTTGTGATAAATCTCATTAGAGATTCAGGATTGTATATTTGCTATGAGTTTGAGGTATTGGAGGAAGAAGTAATTTTTTCTAATATTTTTGGAGTAATATTGTCGCCTTATGCGCAGGAACTTAACTCTCATAAAATATTCTTCACTGACATTAAGCATGCATTTGATGATCAATTATTGCACAATTTTCTCTTTTAGAAATTCAATTGTTAATTGGAGCTGATACTGTTGGTGAGATGCTTGGTGTGGGGAGAGAGATAAAAGAACTTATAACAGAATTGGCTTAGGTAGAAACTAGATTAAGTTAGACTATGATGGAAAAGAGTAATGAAATAGAAGAATATGACAGAACAAATTCTGTTTTATCTTGCCATGTGACTGTAATGCTAATATCTTAGTTTTATAGAAGTTAGATAGATTTAGTATAAGAGATTCAACCGAAGGGAAAACTAGAGAAGAATTGGAACAATTTGCGGAGACACATTTTTCCAAATTTACACTAGGGACTCAGATATGAGTTACCAAGTTCAATTATCCCAGTTAGAAGAATATCCCAACTTTGGCAAATTGTGAGGATATTTCGGGAAAAGACTTGTAAACTGTATCAAGTACTTGAAGAAATTAGACAAAATTGCAGAATGCGGAAGCAATGGTTCAAATAGGATATAACAGAAAAAGTGCTTGATTCGGATCCAGAACATTATTTGATCCATCAGCTTGTTATCAAAGAAAATGTTACAACGAAAATTAGGACAGAATTTGGTGGTTCTGATAGACATCAAAATTCACCTTCAATCAATGATTGCTTAGAAAAAGTTCTGAATTTAGTGAAATTAATACCTTCTGTAATAAACAGATTTAGAATATAAAAATATGAAAAGGTTGTTGATATTGAAAAATCATTTTTACATATCAAGCTAAATGAGCATGATAAGCCATATTTAAATCTTTTGTGGTGGCAAGATGTGGACAGACATAGCAGTTAAGTGTTTTCAGCATCGACAGGCTTCTTTTGGAATTTCATTTTTTCTTGTTAGATGATACTTCAGAATTTTATTTCAATAATGTTCCTGTTCAATAAAAAGAAACTGCTCAAAAATTTTTGAAGTCCTGTTATGTAGGCGATTGTGTTCATAGTGTGAATTGTGACAAAGAATTAGTGAAATTTATTCAGGAATTCTTGGTACAGTAAAATTTAATTTGAGAGATTGAGAAAATACCCTTTTGAGACTAAGTGAATCTGACGTAAGCAAAACAGTTCCTGTTTTGGATTTAAAATGGGAAAATCGAAATGATACTGTATCTCTTGACTTAAGAAATTTTGATTCCTTGTTAGAAGATCAACTTGTAACTTTAAAGGAACATTTTTCTTGGTACATTAGAAGAACAGATTCTATTTGTCAGCTTCAGAAAGACAGATCGGCCTTTGGGACCAAATTTCTTTATGAATTTTGAGTGCCTGAAATCCCCACAAGGAATTTTCCAATTTTTTGAGATGTTTCATAACGTCTTCAAGTTTGTATTTAGTAAAATTGGTGTCAAACATCCACTAGTGTAGAAGTGGCAAATCCAATCACAGCAATCCCCCCCCCATAACTTTAAACTTCATTTCCTGTTATTATCAATTAGACGATTAATTGAAAATATTTCAAAATTGCATATATTTGTATTTGTAAATAAATGTTAATTAAGTGTTAGTCGAGAAAAGGATTGTTAATTAATTAAATTTCGCCTTGACCACTCTCCCCATCCCCTCCATTATTATTTAATTAATATATGTATATACACACAGAAATTCAAAAATAAATAAAATGTAGGTTTAGAGCTTTTTTTTAATGATATAGAAGGACTTTTTGAAAAGCTTGTTTTCTTAAATCAATCCTCAAATTTTCAATGCTCGTTCATAAAATTTCACAATTAACAATCTGGATAATGCGTACTTACATGCCTCTGAATATTTGAAATTCTTCTGAATGCAACTGCCGAATGCGGATATCAATGATAACACTTTCTGGAAACAAAAGGCTTCGTGTGTTATAAGGAACTGCACAGAGAATTTCATCAGCTATCAGGCATTTGATTTTAAGAAACTAATACTTTCATTGGTTTTTTGATAAAACAAACTGAACTTGTATCATTTAATAGGTTTTTACCTCTTTTGAAGGCCATTTAAATTTTTAATAGGCATTTTAATATTTATCAACTGAAAAGCAAAAATCATTTCATTCATTTTATGTTGTTTGATTTTATATCAGAAAATGTGAATATTGCTTCCTCTCTCTCTATTTATCAACTCTCACATTACATTAAATGTATTAGCTTAACTTACGTAGTAAAATATATGATATAATTTACCCCCTTTGAAACACTTTTTACATTTTTGATTTCATTGCATTTGTCAATATACAGTGTTGACATATTTGATGAAGATAAAAGTAGAAAATTTAAAACTCACATTCATTCTTCAGATTTTAACATTCCCCTACAACAATTTTTTTTTGACAAACCTGATGTAAAAATTATGTGAGCTAATTCATCAAAAAGTCGACGGTATCACATAACCAATTACAGAATTTTAAACTTCTAGACATATGTATTTTGCTGTAATTATTAATATTTCATCTCTGCACATGAATAAAGATGGCAGAACACTCTTATTTTATTATTCCAGTGGAAAGTTTATTTTTAAAATCTT
The DNA here is from genome assembly GCA_030067965.1 of Latrodectus elegans. Taxonomy (NCBI): domain Eukaryota; kingdom Metazoa; phylum Arthropoda; class Arachnida; order Araneae; family Theridiidae; genus Latrodectus; species Latrodectus elegans. The sequence continues at coordinate 58,475,793 of CM057817.1, forward strand.
TTTGTGTGTGATAACGATGACATATTATTATAATTAAAATAATATAAACAAAGTTTATCTATGTAAACAAAAAACAAGCATAAATAATTATTTCATAATTTCATTACAAATTGTTTTATTTTTTTATAAATTCAACTTCAAATTTTAAAGGAAAAATGTTTTAACTGCTTAATAAACCTATTATGCCCTCATAACCAAATGAAATTTAAATAAAATTCCCAGCTGATGTAAAAGAGTTTACCTCTTTTATCCAATATTTAGGAGAGAGAAAAGTTTTCTTTCTATTCATATACCATAAACTCGCTATTGATATAAATCCCAAATTTTCCTAAGAAAATTGTTATTGAAAAAACTAAAATTTCCTTTAATTTTGGAAAAGAATAAACGAGATAATATTTTAGAAAAGGACATCCTAGAATCCTCTCCTCAGTCATCTGTACATCATGATGGGGCAGAACCCTCTCCATCTGTCTTTTATCAATTTGATTCTATATATATATATATATATATATATATATATATATATGGTTGCGCCTTGTTCCTTTGCACCATCGCTGACACTACCAAGCAGCGAATGTGGTTCAGATTTCATTTTAAACAATTTTTAATCTTATTAATTCTTGCTCGCAAAAAGTACCATTGAGAGACAAACTAAACAAATAAAGTAGCCTAGTGATAGTACCATGTGTACAAAGTGCAAAGCATTTGCTTTGATCTTACTCACATTTGAACAATATGAGTTGAATCATGCCTTCGTTTGGAAATTTACCGACATTTGAATCGGAAACCTAGTGATGATCATTTTTAAAGGCAAAACACTTTGCCAGGGTCGTAGTGAGCATAATTGGCGCCCGTGTATGATACCATTTTTGGCACCCCGTTGAAAAGCAAATAATACTACAATATAAATATGGACATAATATGTATTAAATAATAAAAGAAATATAATGATATACATTATAAAAAATAGAGTATAATTGTGTGTAATGAGAATACACAATATGAATAATAACAGAATGTTGTACCTACTATAAAATAATTGAAAATATATTAATTTGAAGTATCAAGCTCTGCTTTGAATTTAAACAAAATTCTATTCCAATTAAAAAAAATACTTATATTGAATTTATAAAATAGTCATTAGAGAGAATAACCGGATTTATGTAATTTAGAATTAATTATAAAAAGACGTGATTGTTTTTATAAGCTAATACATTTATTTGAAAAGCATAAAAAATTTTTAAACGGGAAATAATTCGTTACGTATCATAGATATAAGATGTAAATATTCACAATCTAATATACTACACTATTCACATTTTTCATGTCTTTACTGAAGCGAATTGATCAATTACTTTATCAAAGTTGATCATTTCAAATTTTTCTTTTTCTATACTTAAAATTGTTAAATCACTTGACGGTTTTGACTCATGGTGAATCATACATAAGTCGAAATTAATTCTATTTTGCTGAATGAACGTTCACAATTTGCAATTGATGTAGAAATAGTAAAAAGTATTCAAATGGGCAACTTCTTCTCACTATCTTCACCGTTTGGGATAAGGCATGTTGGAAAGTAGAGTTTTAGGTTTAATTTCTTTTCTACTGCTAACATCTTTCAATCCCACATTTCTCTAAAGAGTTCTGTGTTCCATGGAAACCTGTATGACAAAATTCACCCAAACTTTTACATTTGTTAAGCACGGTGACTTAGTGCAACCAAGATACAGGTCCAAGTTTCGATTCTCAGGCTAGGTCAACTCAATCTTTCATCCATTCATTTGATCGATTAACTGAGTCCCAATCATGCTCGGGAACTAAACACCGGGGATTTTTATCTTTAGGCTGATTACCTGACCGAGACATATGCTTCGCACTCCAGGGCCCTCTGTTAGGAAAACAGATATGGGCACTGTAGGCCTTGTGATCCGGATATTACAGTTTTGAAGTTGGGATTAATGTTTTATTTCCTAGATTGTTAACCAATTGAAACAAACATTTTTACTCCCTATTAATTGACCATTAGCTTATTTATGAGATTCTATAAATTGTTGATCATTTGGTGTTGAACGTATTCTATAACTTATCTTAAAGTATTTTCAAAAATTCTATAATATTACTGCATATCATAATATTACTACGTTCTATAATATTACTATAATAACAAACTTTAGCTATTTATTAAAAAATAATAATTGGGTAAGACTTTGCACTCCTAATTTAAGATCAACTGACCTGATTTTTCACAATGATATCTTCTTAAACATTTTATTCATAGATTCATATCACAGATTAAACAAAAAATTTTATTTCATTTTTTATTGCAGAAAAATTCCTGTGAAAAACAATTTTGACTTTATGGAAAATTTCACATTTAAAAAAAATAGCTTTTTAAATTATATCATTAAGTCCATTAAGGTAAACCATAATTATTTTTATTGTAAAAAATTTAAATCATAAAACGTAATATTGATTGTTCATAATATTTCATTTTTATACAATATATAAAAACAATTTTTTGATTCCAAAATTAGAAGACCTTTGTTAATAAGTCTTCATCTAATTTCAGTTTAGATAAATAAATTATATGCCATAGCATTATCAATGCAAATATCTGATGAGCAATGGAACGTTAATACAGACAACAAAATTATTTTGCAAATTTCTTAAATTAAAAATCAAAACACACATAAATTCTAATAAAATTATGTATATCTAATATAATCAGAAATTTTCAGTCAAACAATATATATTATTAAAAATAATTTATTTCTCCAAACTGATGCACAGTATATTGTTCATTCATATTTTTCATTGATTCAAAATATTATCAAGAATATAAAGTGCTGAGACAAAAAGTATATTTTAATTGTTATATCGCATAATTTTATGTGCAGAAATTTTCTCAATTAGTTATCATAGTATTGAAAATTTTCTTCGTATTTTAAAGGCATTTTTTAAAAATGTTTTTTTTAGATATTGAAATGCATTTTATTATTAAAATAAGGATTAATTTTTATTAAAATTTATTTCTATTACGAATAATTTTGGAAGTGCTGTTCATTCAATGGCAGAAGTTTTTTCTTTCAATAAATTTAAATCATTTAAGGATGATCTTGTTTTTAAAATTTTACAATGTAGACAGAGAAATATTTATGATTTCTTTATAAATTTCTTGAACGAATTTTTCAAGTTAAAAGATTTGTTTTTTATGTAAATTGAACTAATTAATTAAGAAATATATTCTGTAATGTTTAAGGAGTGCTGTAGAGACAGCTAAAACCTGCAATAGGTTATTACGCTATTATAGAAGAAGATTCTGTGTGTTTAAACATGCAGAAAAGAAAAAAAAACACATTTGAAGAAGAAAAAACATTCACAGATTTTTAATTTCTACCATTTGAAAAAATAATTTTTCAATATAAGATGCTAATGTATAGCCAACAAAATTACGAATCAAATAAAAATTATTTCCCCAAATAAAAACATTTAATATTATATAAATTATTTTTAAATTAATAGATTTAACAAATAAGTAATTTAATATTTAATTGTCAAAATTCTCAAAAATATGTTAATAACAGTTTTATACCCCAGCAAAAATATGAAATAAATATTCATATTGAAAGAATACATAGTAGACAGAAAATATAACTTACGGCAATGATATTTTAAATGTCAAAACTCCAGATTTTCAAAAGTTTACAGTTTTGTTTCCGATGAAGCCATATTTTGGAAGAAACGAAATACTAACTGTGTGAACAATAAAGAGGAAGGAAAGTTTATGTGTTTTCCTAGATGTAATTAGCTCTCGATCCCTTCCTTTTCTATTCCAGGAAGGCAATTCCCTAGGGGACATACTGTAGTTCTATTTTATGAAAAATTTCCTCCCTTTCTTTGAAGGTCAGTCGGGTGCCGGACACAATATTTTTGACAAAGGGAACCGCTATTATGAAACACGTTTCAGCAAGAATTTTCTCATGAGTGTAACGCGTCACCAGACTGAATGGCTACAGCAGTAAAAGCCTAAGATAAAAAAAATATACAAGGGTTTTATTTTTATTTTGGGACACAATAAATAGTACTATTTCACTAAGTCTCAATAACTACTGAAACGGATCTTTCTATATCGCTTCTTGATAACTTAAGTAAAATCTGACTTTTCTGTTATTATAAGTACATTTAAATTCTTACACAAGTTTTCATTAATAATATTTTAGTAATAATTTTTTTCTTTTTTTGCGCATAATTATTTAGTACGTTATTATAATCAAAATGAGATTAAATTTTACATTTTTATCATAAAAAAAGGTCAAAAATATTAGTGAAGTGTTGCTTGTTAAATAAAATGATTTAATCTGTTAGGAGAAATTAAAAATAGCACGTCAAATTATATTTCAAAACAATGAAATTTCGATAAAAAACTAAACAAAAGTTTTGAATTTTTGAATAATTATAACATCTAGAAGGGTCCATAAAAATAATATTCGTTGATCGTTTTTTATTTTATTATTTTAATTTTTTATATTAAGTAAAATAAACTTATTTGTTTTGTTAATTTTATTGTTATGACATTCTGTAGTATATAACTTGACTTTGATAACCTGTATAACAATTTAGTCATAAAGGACACTATGAATCTTGGCGTATTCACAAAATTCAATAGGTGTCTTTCATGAGCTTACTCTTCTGTAATCTCCCTAAGTTAATAGATCCAAAAATTACCATTTAATATTAATACAAATAATTTGGTTGATGTTTTTATACTAAAATGAAAACCTTTCATTTGCTTTAAAATGGATTTGACAAATCCAATATTCCAGAAATTCTGTATGAAAAAAAATCAACATATTTTCGTTATTTACACATTTACAAGATTTATATTACAAAACAATAGTATCACACACTTTGAATAAAATGTGAAACTTAAAAAGGAAAGGAATAAAAGAATGAAAACCGATAATCTAACTAGTCAAGAAATGAAAATTGAAGCATGGTTAAAAGAATCAACTTTTTAAAAGGAACTAAACCATGCAAAATAATTATTAATAATAAAATGTAAGAGTTTCATTTATGGCAAACTCCTGCAGCTCTTCCTCATTTTTCAACAACAATCCCTTCTCTTTTCCAAATCTGATTCCTCCCTGAAGCTTTTTTTTTATATTTCCCTGGACATGACATAATAGTTATAAAATGCAAAGTTTATTGCTGCGAATAAAATTTATATTATAATAAAACTAAAATTGTGTGAAATTTTCTCAAAAATTCTGTTTAGCTTGGAAATAATTTAGTGCCCCTCTGTAAGCTGCACCCGGGGCATGATAGCCCCCCTTGCCCCCCCGGTCACTACGCCACTGCACTTTGCAAGTTATTACAAGGTTTACAGAAAATGTCAAAACTGCTACACTTTTTTACGGTGCCTTGATTGTGTGCAACTTAACACTTCTACTTAATCAAGTTATTAAAAATTATTAAGGTAAATAAATTATTTTAATTTAACTATTTAATTTATAAGTAGCCAATATTCTAATATTTTCATGGGTTCTAAAGAAAAAAAAATAAGTTTGCATAATTAATAGCTTTTAACTTTTTCATATCGCTATTCAAATTTGAAAAAGTTTTAATATTTGTTAATAAATAGTAAAAAAAAATTGATTTTATATTAGAAAATGAAATAATGTTTCATATACATCAAATCTCATATTCTGTTGAAAATTTGAGTTTATTTTACATTAAGAGTAAATGATTTAATTTTCATTATTGAAATATTTCTAAATACATTTTTAATTTCATTGCACTTGCTAATATAGTGCAACAACAAATTTGATACAAATAAAAGGTGAAAATTTAAATTTAACATTCATTATTTGGATTTTAATATAGTCATGGTTTTTGACACAACGTACTTATTTTTCCCCTCTTTTAATTTTTGTCTGATTGATTCCACCTTGTTTGTCAAAATGTCAGGCGTATCACATAACCCATTTTAGAATATCGACTTTTGTGCTGTAATTATTTGTTTTTGATTCGTGTACACGAGGAAAGATGGCAGCACAAACTTATTATGATGGAAAATTTTCTATTTTTTAAAAATCTTATTGATGTCGATAGCCCCCCCCTTAAACAAAATGAATAAAACAAAATTTATATATATATATATATATATATATTCTATAATATATATATATATATATATATATATATATATATATATATATATATATATATATATATATATAGACAAAAGAGCAGTTTGTAAATTATCTAAATTTGATGAATTTCACATAAATACTAAAGCATAAAATATGTATATAATTCAAAAATTATTTTTAATTGAGATTTAATTTTTTTTAAAGACTGCTCAAAATTTACAAAAAATACATATTAATTTAAAAATTGTATCCTGAAAATTATTTATTGAATGAACTTACCTGAAATATAATTTATTTATCAAGTGAAATTCCCGACATTTATATTATTTATGTTGTCTGAGGGGAATTGCTGTGACATAACTTAAGAATTTATAATAATAATAATTATAAATAGAAAAAAAAACTAAAGGTTAAGTATAAGATGAAAAACTTAACAATCAATCATTAATTTTATTAGAATTTTTTTTTTAACCGTTTTCAATTGAATATCAAATAGATAAATTTAAAGAGCATTTTTCATTGATTTATTAATTATGCTTTTACAATATTTCATTATAAGTATTGAAATTTTCTAAATGTTTCTTTTTAAACAGCGATTATGTATTAATTTATAGTAGTCAATATAAAATTCAAATTTCGTGTTTTTTTTATTTAAGGTAGTTTAAAATATTAAAATATTGCTTTCGGAAAAAAATAATTCAATCCCCTATAAGAAAGTTATTATCACATCAAACAATATTTCAGATAAATGAAATTTCTGCAAAAACTTTTTACACATTGAATTTCTGAATAATAAGCATAACACCCAGAAAGAGAGATCTTAATGATGTATTTCTCAGCCGAAGCAATTGTAATTATACATTTTTAATTTTGAATAGAAAGGATTAATTTACTTAACTAGTAATATTGTCATATGGCTGCGAGACTTGTGGACTTAAACACAGAGAGACTTTAATAACTTACTAATTTTTTATTGGATCCTAGAAAACTTTTTGGTCCATTACAGTTATAATAATTATTGTTAGAAAATTATATCTAAGGATGTGATTTGAAAGTTCTTAGCCACAATGAATGTTAATGAAAAACCAAAACTGAATGATATAATGTGTAACGTCTCCTACTCAGCGCTTTCGATTTCCAGAGCCTTTGATGGGGAGGGTGAGTAGTGAGACGATTGGTGCGAGGAGCAGGCTGAAGAAGCTGCGTTTTTTCAGTTTTGGAAATTGATATTGACTCTTTGGTACGCTACGCAAGCGCGAGAGTTTTATGAACCCAAATATGACTCCTTGTAAATTTTTTGTTAATTAAATGTTTTGTTTCTAAATTTGGAGTCGTTAGTTTGTTTCATAACAAACTTATGTTTTTGGTGGCAGCGGTTTTGGATGTTTTTATAATGCTTTGCATTAGCATCCACTGTGAAAATTAATTATGTGCACTATAATGGATTACGTGCCGAAATGTTGGAATACAGGTAGGCCATTTTGATCAATCCTTCTCTGGCTACAATTAAAAATAAATAGTTGGTATGTTATAAATTTATAGAATATTTAGTTCCAATCTTATTTACGTGAATTTTCATGTTACATCAATTAATTTTGTTTATAAGTTTGTAAATGGTGTATTCCATATTACAAAAGATAATTTCTGTATTTCGTGTATTCGAATTTACAGTGTAATATTTTTTTTAAACGAAAAGTGTGTATCTTATTAAATGTGTATTTCATAATTTTTATGTGGTTGATGTATTTCAATTCACTTAGGAATATGTGTTAAAATAACTATGTTGTTATAGATTAAGGTGTAAAATCAAAAGTACAATTATATACTTAGTTTTTTGATTGTTCAACTGATATATAAAGTAGATTTTAAGAAAGAAAGGAATATATTTTTTAAAAGGTTTTGATTTCGTTATGTGAAAACGAAAGTATATTATTACAAATAGGTTTGAATTTAAAGTAATGTGAAATTTTTATTGATGTGTTTGATTGTTCTTTGCAATGTTTTATATGATATAAAACTGATTTATTTGATATTTAAATCGTATATGTTTTTTTTACATTGTTAAGAATTTGAAAAGATATATTCTTAATGTTTAAAATATCTTACGTTATTAACATTATTTGATGTCGTGTATGATTAACTAAGTTTATTGATTTGAAATCGAAAGCTGATTTCTGGTTTAGATTAGTTAAAGCTGTTAATTTGTATTGTTCTTAAGAATTGTAGTGTTCTATATTTTGAATTAAAAATATGTATAATTTCATTTTTGGATTTAATATAGTAGTATCTATATAAGAATATGATTTTATATAATTTATACATATAATATATTTACATTTTTGATTAATGATTCAATTTATCTGAGTATCAATCATTAGCTTGGTGATAATAACTTGAAATCGAGAGTAGATTTAATATTAAACATTTTCTTCTTTTTGAAATAATTGATTTTCCATTTTATACTTTGTTGTATTATAATATAGTTTGTTTCATTTAGTTTTTTAAACGTTATTGATATGTTTATATTAGTAGTGTGTGATAAATAATTTCAATAGTTATTTAATAAATTTTGCATATTGGTGGGTATAGTCTGTTTTTCTCTCATTATTGCATCTCTTCTGAGATAAAACGTTTAGTAATTAAAATGGCTTTTTTAGCACGGGGAAAAAAGGGAGATTTAATAGAAGTAGCGGAAGATTCTTTTAAAATCCCAGACATTAAAAAATTAATTTTAGCTAGTAAAAACTTCAACGAGGAAGAAGTAAAATGTATATTAGATAGGGTAATCGATGAAAGAGTTAAAAGGGAACAAGAAGAAAAAGAGGAAAAAATTAGGCGAGAAGAACTAGAAAAAGAGGAGAGAATTAGGCGAGAAGAACTAGAAAAAGAGGAGAGAATTAGGCGCGAAGAACTAGAAAAGAGGAAAGAATTAGACGTGAAGAAAGAGAACATATTTTGGAAATGAAACGTCTGGAAATCTCTTCAAATGCCACAATTTCGAACAGAGAATCAGTTACAAATAGGACTGAACAAGCTCAAAAAATTCAATTAATGCAAACAACGCCAAAGTATGATGAAAAGAAAGATGAGATGAGTTTATACTTAATAAATTTTGAGCGTAGAGCAGAAATGGCTCATATTCCAAAAAACGAATGGGTAGTTTATCTTGTAAGTGCTTTACCTTCAGAAATATCTAACATGTTAGCTAGAGAACCTCCAGAAAGGGCTGATGATTACGATTATGTGAAGGAACTTATTCTTAAACGATTCAAGTTAAATAGCGAAAAATTAAGACAATTGTTTCTTAAACACCAGAAAACGACAGAAAATTCATGGAGAAATTATGCACAAGAATTGAATAGTTACTTTACGGAATGGCTAGCGGAATTAGAAATAACGACGTTTGAACAGCTTAAGGAGCTAATGGTAACAGATCAATTGAAACGTCGAGTGCCAATTGAAATTAAAGAACATTTTTTGGCGGAATGGCTTAAAATAAATTCTCCGTATGATCTGGCAGAGAAAATAGATGAATATGAAAGCTTAAGAGATAGTTTTAAGACTAAAGATTTTACAAAACTCCCTCGAAATAATTTTGGTTTTCGTCAACAAAACGAAAACCGTGCCTTTAAGTTTAATGAAGTAATTCGAAATAATAAATCTCATGTTCCTAAAAGAGTCGAGAATAAAAATTCAAATTATGCACATGAAAGGGAATTTGAAAAACGAAAACAACTCCGATGTTATGAGTGTGGTTCTTATAGTCATTTGCGGCCTCAGTGTGACAAAATAAAAAAGAACTTAGAATCAGTAGCATCTAATGAAATTGCTAAAAGTACATTTAATGAGTTGATGGCTCCCTACACTAGTATCGGCACTGTTAATGGAATTCAAATGCCAATCTTAAGAGACACTGGAGCAACTCTTGATTTGATTTGTGGAAAATACGTTAAACCTGATATGTTCACTAAGGAAAAGGTTTGGCTAAGAACACCTCTTGATGAAACTTTAGTATGCTTACCTATTGCCGAGGTTGAAATAAATTGTGAATTAGGTCACGTTTTGACAAAGGCAGCAGTTCTTCGAGATTCTTTGGATCAAGGAAGGTATTTACTAGGTAACAAAACAGCCGCTTTAATTGAAGAAACCAAAAACACGAAGAGGTGAAAGTACATATGATAAATGCTATAGAAACTCGAGCTCAAAAAAGACGCAAGGAAAATAGCACGAATAAAGAGATAATTGTCTCTGAAATAAAATCCTCTAGGTCTTGCCTCAAAACTAAACAAAATGAAGAATTAGAGGAAAATGCAATTTTGCCACCATTAGAAACCGAAGTTGAAGGTCTGGATTTGATAAAGACATCCCCAGAAGAATTCGCTCGTGAACAAAAAGTGTGCGAAGATTTGAAACCTCTTTTTGAGCAAGCTAAACGACAATCTTCAAAAGACAATAAATATGTTATAATAAATCAAATGTTGTTTTTTAATAAAATGGACAATGATGGAACCATAAGAAGATTATTAGTTGTGCCCAAGAAGTTTCGCAACCAGCTAAAAGGAATCTGCCATGAGGTAACTGCAGCTCATTTAGGTGTAACTAAAACAAAAGATATGTTGTGTAAAACTTTCTACTGGCCAAACTGCTTTAAAGACAAGGAAATTTTGTTAAATCTTGTGACAAATGTCAACGTGTAGGAAAGCCTCAAGATAAGAAAAAGTCTCCTTTGAAACTGGTTCCAGTAATTCCGGAAATATTTACTAGAATTAATGTTGATGCCTGTGGACCTTTACCTTTAACTTCAAGCGGCAACCGGTATATTATAACAGCCATTTGCATGTCATCCAAGTATCCAGATGCCATCCCAGTACCAGATATTCGTTCTACTACTGTGGTTGATGCTTTTCTTCAGATATTTAGCCGTATGGGTTTTCCTAGGGAGTTGCAAAGTGATCAAGGAACATCTTTCATGAGTGTCCTGACATCAGAATTTTTAGAAAAATTTGGTAGTAAAGTAGTGCATAGTTCTGTACAGCATCCCCAAAGCAATCCTGTTGAAAGATTGCATAGAACTTTACAGAGAATACTGAAAGTCCTTTGTTTAGAAAAGGGTACAGATTGGGAGAAAATTTTACCTCAGGCACTTTTTGCGCTTAGAACTTGCATTCATGATAGCACTGGATATTCTCCTGCAGAATTAGTCCATGGTCGGAACCTAAGAACTCCGTAACACTATTATATGAAAATTTAACTGGTAAAACCATTGAAGAAGATAGTGTGATTGCTTACGTTTTTAATCTTTTAAATAGAATGAAAAGATGTCAAGAATTAGCTGTGCAAAATATGACAGATGCTAAAGAAAAACAGAAACTTTGGTATGACCGTAAGGCTACGAAAAGAGAATTTAAAGAAAATGATCTTGTGTTAGTCATTGCCCCTTCTAGGTCAAGTAAATTTTCTGTTCATTGGATAGGTCCAGGAAAAGTAGTAAAACGACTATCGGAAACAAATTATATAATACAATTTCCCGATAAAGAAAAATTACATGTATACCATGTAAATATGTTAAAACCCTATTTTCAGCTTCCAGAAGATGTTAATTTAATTTTTACCTCTAATTCTGATAATGAAGATATTGATTCTGAGAATGAAGATATCCCAAGTTTTGAAATTAATTCATCCACCCTTTTAGAGACTTTCCCTGAAAGCTGTTTTAATGAAAAATTAGAGGATGAGCAGAAGAAGCAATTGAGTAGACTTTTGATTCAATTCATTGATATTTTTTCAAATAAACCGGGTTGTACTGAACTAGCTGAACTGGACATCGAGTTGGAATCTGATAAACCTATTATAGCTAAACCATATCGAATGTCCCCACGACAGACAGAAATCTTGAAATCGGAAGTAGACAAGATGTTGAAATTGAAGGTGGTGGAACCAGGTGAATCCGATTACACATCACCTTTAATATTAGTTGAAGCTCCTGGAAAAGAACCTCGTCCGTGCATTGATTATCGCCGGTTAAATGAGGTTACCTGAACACAATATTATCCATTGCCAAATATTGAAGAGCGCGTTGAATCTGTTTCGAAAGCGAATTTCATATCTCTATTAGACTTAACACGAGGTTATTGGCAAATACCTTTGAGTCCGAAGGCTCAAAGATATGCTGCATTTACTACGACATTTGGTGTTTATAAACCTTTGAGAATGGCATTCGGTTTGAAGAATGCCCCTTATTATTTCAGTAAGTTAATGGTTGAGATATTAAAAAATTGCGAACATTTTGCTGTACCTTATTTAGATGACATAGCTATATATTCATTTACTTGGTCTGATCACATCCAACATCTTAAATGTTTTCTAGAGAAGATTCGATTTGCGAAATTGACTGTAAAACCCTTAAAGTGCAAATTCGCTCAACTTCGTGTTAAATATTTGGGACACTTTGTAGGACAAGGTCAAAGAACACCAGGTGATATTAAAGTGAAAGCTGTTACCGATTTCGAACGTCCCTCAAGCAAAACCGAAGTACGTGCTTTCCTAGGTCTTGTTGGATACTATCGTAAGTATATACCAGACTTTTCGGTAGTTGCTGCGCCTTTAACTGACTTACTAAAAGGGAAATCCAAGAAGGGAACTGTAATATGGAATAATAACTGTGAAAAGGCATTCATAGAATTAAAGAATGCTTTAATAAAGAAGCCTGTACTTTACAGTCCAGACTTTCAAAAACCATTTATTATTCAATGTGATGCCTCAAACTTAGGAATAGGAGTAGTTTTATCTCAGAGAGATCAAAAACTAAATGAACACCCTATCCTGTTTCTGAGTAGAAAATTTTCAAAGTCTGAAAAAAAATTATAGTACTATAGAAAAGGAATGTGCAGCAATAATTTTTGCTGTTACTAAATTAAAATATTATTTAGATAGTCAGTATAAATTTGTTATAGAAACTGATCACAACCCTTTAGTTTGGTTAAAACATCATACAGGATCTAATCCCAGACTTTTAAGATGGGCTTTGGTTCTTCAAAGCCTAAATTTCGATATTGTTCACAAAAAGGGCAAATTACATCAGAATGCTGATAGTCTCAGTAGAATGCTGAATAACCAAACATAATTATTTTCTTTTTATTACTCAGATATTAATTTTTTTTAAAAAAAAAAAATATTTTCTATTAATACAAATTTCAATTGTTTCATAATTTTTGAAAAAAAAAATTATATTGTTTTTTATAATATTAATGTGTATATTTGTAAATTTATCTATTGTTGCAGATTCTGTTGTATTACATAATTATTTTGTGCTCTTTTGATATATTTTTATATTATATAATGCCATATATTTTGTGTATCAGCCAGAGTCCGATTGATCAGGGCTATCTGTAATACTAAATTTTGCTTTTTGTTGCTTGTGTGTGTGTTTTTTTTTCTTTTTCATTGCAGGTTGATTTCCGTAGAAAAAAAAAAAGAAAAAAACTCCGGGGAAGGAAGGAATAATTTAGTCTGTAACGTCTCCTACTCAGCGCTTTCGATTTCCAGAGCCTTTGATGGAGAGGGTGAGTAGGGAGACGATTGGTGCGAGGAGCAGGCTGAAGAAGCTGCGTTTTTTCAGTTTTGGAAATTGATATTGACTCTTTGGTACGCTACGCAAGCGCGAGAGTTTTATGAACCCAAATATGACTCCTTGTAAATTTTTTGTTAATTAAATGTTTTGTTTCTAAATTTGGAGTCGTTAGTTTGTTTCATAACAAATGATTAATCATTTAAATGTTATTGCACTAATAGACACTGGAAGCCAAGTAACTTTAATTCGTAAATCTGCCTTTGATAAATTAAATGCTGAAGAGTTATTTCCGTTTTAATTCTTCATTAATTGGTTTTGGTAGATGTGTAGTGAAGCCGTTAGGCTATTTTAAGGGAAATATTACTATAGATGATTTTAAGTGTGAAGAAGATATTAATGCGGTTAAAAAAATAATGTTATGCAGTATGATGCCATCATAGCAATTAATGTACTAATGCAGGGTAAAACATTTATTAATGAAAACGGAATTAAGATTAAAAATAAATATTTGTGTGTGAAAGAAATTAATACTTTATAAAGTCTACCTGTTGATTTAACTTTTAATGGAGTTGAACTGTGTGTATGAGCATTGAATCTAATATTCCAAGATTTTTTTAATTTAAGGTGCAACCATTAGTTTAGATTTACGTACCACGTAAAACAAAATCAACTAACGTTCAATTAGAGTCGAAATGTCTAAAATGATGTTAAAAAAGTTAAACGGACTCATTTCTTAATTTCAGATTTAAGCCGGTAAGAAGTTGAATATTCTTTTCAAAGAATTATCCTGTTAATGCTTATTTTCCTTCCTTGTTTTGCTGTTATTTTATATATATTTGCAGTGTCATCTGGGGGGGGGGGTGGCAGACGATTACAAAATGGCCGAACTGTGGTGGACGAACAAAGCCCACGTTACTACTTTAAGTGCCTACTCTGGAAGGGGCTCGAGAAGCACAACAACTTCTCCAGAGAGCGACAGTAAGCCGAAAAACTGAGACGCTGTAAGACTTTGCGTTTGATAGCAGCAAGACGACTCTGCCCTTTCCGCCCCCCTTACTTTAAACTTCATTTCATGTTATTATCACTTAGACGATTAATTGAATATATTTCAAAATTGTATAAATTGGTATTTGTAAATATGTGTTAGTTAAATATAAGTCTAGATAAGGATTGTTAATTAATTAAATAACGCCTTAGTCACTCCCTATCCATTCCATATATATATATATATTATTTAATTAATATATATACACACAGAGAGATTGATAAATAAATTAAATGTAGGTTTAGAGCTTTTTTAATGATATAGATGCATTTTTTGAAAAGCTTGTTTTCGTAAATAAATCCTCAAATTTCAATGCTCGTTCATAGAATTTCAATCACTATTGAACAATATGGGTAATGCGTACTTACATGCCTCAGAATATTTGAAATTCTTCTGAATGCGACAGCTGAATGCGGAAATCAATGATAAACCTTTCTGGAAGGCACAAGGCTTTGTGTGTTATAAGGAACTGCACAGAGAATTTCATCTGTTATCAGGCATTTGATCTTTAATTAGTTAACTAATACTTTCATTGCTTTTTTAATAAAACAAACTGAATTTGTATCATCTAATAGGTTTTAGCTTTTTAGAAGGCCATTTAAATTTTTGTATAGGCATTTTAACATTGATGAACTGAAAAGCAAAAATCATTTCAATCATTTTATGTTGATGGATTTTATATCAGAAAATGTGAATATTGCTTCCTCTCTCTCTATTTATCAATCCTCACATTACATTAAATGTATTAGCTTAATTTAATAAAGATATATGATATAATTTACATCCTTTGACACACTTTTAAGTACAATTTTGATTTCATTGCATTTGTCAATATACAGTGTTGACAAATTTAATAAATGAATTTTAATGAATGAAGATAAAGGTAGGTAGAAAATTTTGCTGTTATTATTAATATTTCATCTCTGCACATGAAGAAAGATGGCAGCACACTCTTAATTTGTTATTCCGGTGGAAAGCATATTTTTAAAATATTTTTGTGTGATAACGATGACATATTATTATAATTAAAATAATAAAAATAAAGTTTATCTATGTAAACGAAAAAAACAAGCATAAATGATTATTTCATAGTTTCATTCCAAATCGTTCTTTTATGTTTTTATAAATTCAACTCGAACTGTAAAAGGAAAAATGTTTTAACTGCTTAATAAACCTATTATGCCCTTATAATCAAATGAAATTTAAATAAAAATCCCAGCTGATGAAAAAGAGTTTACCTCTCTTATCCAATATTTAGGAGGGAGAAAAGTATTCTTTTTTATTCTTATACCATAAACTCGCTATTGATATAAATCTCAGATTTTATAAAGCAAATAAATTTTTATTATTAAAACTAAAATTTTTCTTTCATTTTGGTAAAGAATAAACGAGATTATATTTTAGAAAAGAACATCCTAGAATCATATCCTCAGGCATCCGTTTGAGGGGCATCCATCATGAGGGGGCAGAGCCCTCTTTCTCTGACTGTTATCACTTTGATTCTATATATATGTGTTTGCTCCTTGAACCCTTGTACCATCTCTGATACTACCAAGCTGCGAAACTTAATAGTATAATTCCAATTTTCAAAGAAACATTCTCACAATATTTAGGCTTCTAAACTTCGAGTTGAATGTTTTTGTGGTCCAGAATTCATTTAAAACAATTTTTAATCTTATTAATTACTGCTCGCAAAAAGTACCATTGAGAGACAAACTAAACAAATAAAGTAGCCTAGTGACAGTACCATGTGTGCAAAGTACAAAGCATTTGCTTTGATCTTATTCATATTTGAACAATACGAGTTGAATCATGCCTTCGTTTGGAAATTTACCGACAGTTGAATCGGAAAACTAGTGATGATCCTTTTTAAAGGTAAAACGCTTTGCCAGTTTTTAGAAGGTTTACAGAAAATGTTAACTGCAACTGTTTTTCACGGTACCTTGGTTGTGTGTAACCTAACAGTTTATTTTAGTCAAGTTATTTAAAATTATTAAGGTAACTTTATTATTTATTTTTATTTAACTATTTAATTTATAAGTAAATAATATTCTAATATTTTCATGGGTTATAAAGAAAAAAAATATGTTTGCATGTTTAATAGCTTTTAACTTTTTCATATCGCTATTTAAATTTGAGAAAATTTTAATATTTATTGATAACTAGTAAAAAAATTGATTTTATAAAAATGAAATAGTATTTCATATCCATCAAGTCTCATATTCTGTTGAAAATTTTAGATTATTTTACATTAAGAGTAAATGATTTAATTTTCAATATTGAAATATTTCTAAATACATTTTTAATTTCATCGCACTTGATGATATAGAGCAACAACAAATTTGATACTAATAAAAAGTGAAAATATAAATTTAACATTCATTATTCGGATTTTAATATGGTCATGGTTTTTGACACAACGTACTTTCCCCCCCCCCCTCTTTTAATTTTTGTCTGATTGATTCCACCTTGTTTGTCAAAATGTCCAGCGTATCACATAACCCATTTTAGAATATCGACTTTTGTGCTGTAATTATTTGTTTTTGATTCGTGTACACGAGGAAAGATGGCAGCACAAACTTATTACAATGGAAAATTTTCTTCTTTTTTAAACAACTTATGTCTATGCTCCATTAAATAAAATGAATAAAAACAAATTTTATATATTTATATATAAATAAATAAATATGTATATATATATATATATATATATATAAGCGAAAGAGCATTTTGTAAATTATCTAAATTTGATGAATTACACATAAATATTAAAGCATAAAATATGTAAATATTTCAAAATTTATTTTAAATTGAGATTTGATTTTTTGAAATACAGCTCAAAATTTACAAAAAATACATAATAATTGAAAAATTGTATCCTGAAAATTATTAATTAAATGAATTTACCTAAAATATAATTTATTTATCAGATGAAATTCCCGACATTTGTAATTTTTATGTAGTCTGAGGGGAATCGCTGAGAGTAAAGTATGACATTACTTAATAATAATGATTAATAATAATAATAACTTAATAATAATAATAATAATTAATTTATATTAATAATTATATATATAGAAAAACTATAGGTTAAATATAAGATGAAAAACTTAATGATCAATCATTCATTTTATTAGAAACATTTTTTTTTTTTGTAGCTTTTAACCGTTTTCAATTGAATATCAAAAAGGATAAATTTAAAGAACATATTTCATTGATTTATTAATTATGCTTTTAAATATTTCATTATAGGTATTAAAATTTTCTAAACGTTTCTTTTTTAAAAGCGATTATGTATTATTTTATAGTAGTCAATATAAAATTCAAATTTCGTGTTTTTTCACGAAAGGCAGTTTAAAATATTAAAATATTGCTTTCTGAATAAAATAATTTAATCCCCTATAAGAAAGTTATTATCACATCAAACAATATTTCAGACCAATGAAATTTCTGCAAAAACTTTTTACACATTGAATTTCTGAATAAAAGCATAGCACCCAGAAAGAGAGATCTTAATGATGTATTTCTCTACCGAAGCAATTCTAATTATACAATTTTAATTTTGAAAAGAAAGGATTAATTTACTTAACTAGTAATATTGTCATATGGCTGCGAGACTTGGTTTTAAACACAGAGAGACTTTTATAACTTACTAATTTTTTATTGGATCCTAGAAAACTTTTTGGTCCTTTACAGTTATAATAATTATTGCTAGAAAATTATATCTAAGGATGTGATTTGAAAGCTCTTATCTGTCATAAAATATAGTAAGATTAATCAAAACAGTGAGACTTTCATGACATGGGCATATTTGAGAGATCACCTCCTCATCGAGTGTGTAAGATGTTACATTGGAAGTTTACGGGCAATACGCCAATGGGGAAGCCAGGGAAAAGGTGGTTTGACGATGTTTTGATGTGTAATATGCGAGACAGAAGACAACTTTATGATCTATTGAAAGGACCATAAAAATTTTAAGGTCTTTAACTGAAGATCTCTAAGTCTCTCTTTAAGGTTTCAAACTGAAAAACTGAAGTCATGGACAGAGCTGTCAGGAAGGATATTGTGCTGTAGTCTGTGGTCCACCCTGGGCTATGGTGCCAATAAAGAAAAAAAAGACTATTGTAAATTTCATATGCATGTAACTTGACATAGATAACTAATAAAACAATTATTTATAAAAACATTGCGTATCTTGTTGCCTTCACTAAGTTATATAAGCTTATATCACGAGTTTACCCTTTTAAATCTTCCCGAATCATTAGATCTACAAATTATCATGTGATTTTAATATGAATAAATTATTAAAAAATCTCAAATTTGTAAAACTGGAACTGACCAATCTAATGTTTTAATTTATTTTTTTGTTGAAAAATATTAAGATATTTCCATTATATTTGTAGAACTATTCTATTATTTTTTAGTGCAAAATAATGATATACATATAATTACAAAATAATATAATTACAACTTTTAATTAATGTATTACAATTTTTGTGCAAAAAATTCATTAAAAGAATAAAAACAATAATTGAATCAAACTAATAAAATTTAATCTAAAGCACGAGTAAAATAACACAATTTTTAAAAGGGACAAATCTAAATAAATTAATTATCAATTTGAAAATACAAAAGTAAGATTTTCGCTCATGCAAGCACTTTCAGCCCATTCTTTACCTCGTCTTTCTTTAATAACTGTTGCTCTTTTGTTCCTGTTTAGTTTTTTCAGGCTTCGCGGTTTTTTTTTTTAACATAAGATACAATAAACATTAAATTAAAAATATACTTCCCACAACAAAATTGATAGTTTAATTAATATAAAAAAGCAATTTTTAGGAAAATTTTGTTTCTTTTTGAAAGCTCCTTAGCGAACAGCTGGCAGTAAATGACTTTTTTTTTTCATCAATTATTAAAATTGCCTTAATAGAAACTACCTTTTTGTTTGATTAAATTACATCACCTATAGAGGTTGATTCAAAAATAATATGATCAAATTCAAAGCACCATATATTTTTTTGAATAAATTTATTTACATGAAATTTTCTATGTGGTTTCTTTCCTCATAGTATACTCTTCCAAGCATTTTTGGAAATATATTTCCCACTTTTCCTTTTATTGCTTTTTTAGCTCTTAAAGTGTTCTTACTTTACGTCCGTTTGATTCTTTGTTAAATATCCACATAAAAAATCACAACGAGCTCAGTCAGTGGACGTAGGTAGCTATTTTTCAGGAAGAATAAATTATTATTGTTATTATTATTTATCTTTCAGCCATTTTATAATATATTTTCCAGCATGAATCACTTGGTGCAAATTCTTCGTGAAAAATAAACAAACCTCAAGGGAAAAGACACATACTTTCTTCGATGATGTGTTTTAAAATATTATACTATGGTTATTATATATTGAATCAAAATGGATTTTCTGATTTTTAAATGAGTCATTTATAACTACATTTCAGCAACCATCGTTCAAAGACTTTAAAATTTTATCTCGAGCTCGATGATCCATCTTTAGAGCTATAATTTACTTTTATCGATAAAAATAGCTAGATTGGTAAGTTAGATCATTTAATTTTAAAGCTAAACTCGGAGAGAAGCGATTTAAATTTTCTGTACATAGTTATAAACTTTAAATTTGTGGTCATACTAGTTTTTAATTAAATTGTATTATGCAGTGATTATTATCAGTTTCTAATATATTAATTTTAATAATGAAATCAATAGGGCAAACCGTCAGTTTATTTCAGGGGAAAAAAGTATATGAAAGAAATTTTGACTATTCTTACTCGTGAATAATAAAATAGGGTATATAAAAGGCATAGAAGGAGCTTACATATGAAATGAGCTTTTAATTTATTGAAAATATTGTTTTGAATGTTAGTTAAAAAATTCACATATACTTTAATCGGAATCTGAACTTGTTTCAAATTTTTTGAATATTCTTTTTTAAATATATATCATTTTTTAATTCTCCTTATACATACTTTAAATTTGCATTATCTGATTATAAGTTATATTCATACATAATTTTACAAAATAATTGAAAAAATGTAAAAATATTTAATGGTTTTTACTCACTTTTAGGTTGAATAAACCGAAAGTGAAAACAATGATTCTGAGTTATCAGATTTGTTAGATGCTGATTATTTGAGAAAAATATTGACTGGTTTTATAAATCAACAACCCAATGGCTTATCCGCTGCTCACATTTATCTGGGTATGTAGCAGCGGTGAACAGTCTGAGGCTCGCAAGTCACGTTCGGCTCTTTGAAGGATTATTTGTGGCTCTCGATAAATGTACCCGAGTTCTCTTTTAATTTTTGTGTTATTATATTTTTTAAAAATTATTATCGTTTCGTATGTTCTTCAAAATGTCTTTTAAATTACTAACAACAAATCTGAAAGACTAAGGTAACAAATTTCATTTCCTACCAAATAGAGATCGATATGACTCGCCGAAAACTGCGCGAACGAACATAAACAGTGGCATAATCGTCCGTAATCGACCGACCCCAGACAGATTTTAAGTTTAACTTTCATTGCAACGGATAATTGGCGTTATACGCTTTTGACGGAACATTTTGGATCACTCTTGCAATGGATATAAATTGTAATCTGGAACTATTAGTAAAATAACTATAATTTGTTTTGTAGTATGTAGCATGTGTTGTTATTGTTATGATGCATAACACACTTAATATTTCTCTTGAATATAATTTAAAAAACGATTTGAAGAACACTATTGCATTTGTTTGCCCTTGACGAATCGACAAATATCACAGATCTTCAACAATTAGCAATTTTCAAAAGTTCGGGAGAATTAGAATTAATAGACATTTACATCTCTGTTAATTATAATTCTCTCCGTGCTTTTTTTATTTATCGTTATATTGGAAATAGAAAACTCACATTGAATTAAGTTAATTTCAAATGAATTCAGAAAAAAATCAAGAGATGATTTTAAATATTTCAAGTCTTGTAACCTATTTTGGAATTCAATCAATATTCCTTATTTCTTTATATACTAATTGAGTTTTATTTTTCATATAATTGCTGGAAAGAGATCCAAATTTACAATTAAAATATAAATCGAACTCCGATTACTAAATTTTGGAAATTTGTAGCAGAATCGAAGTATCCTGAAATAAAAAAATGGCTGCTTGAAGAATTGTTTCAATATTTGAAACAACGTACTTATGTAAATGATTTAATTCCGCTTTAAAATTCGTAAAATCCAAACACCGATCAATATTAACTAAATAACCAACATGTCAAAGAATTAGTGAGAAATTATGTCACCAATTATTCAACAAAATTTTAAACAAATAGCTAGAGAAGTAAAATAAAAGTGTTTCATTTTTAATATTTAAATTCATTACACATATTTTGTACTTTAATTTTATGCTTTCAATAAATATAAATTCTGTAAAAAAATGTTTTAATACCTTTTATGCATACCTTTTAAATACGTATTTAATTCGGCTCATGAAAAGTTACCGCAATCTTAATCCTTTGAAATTGTAACAACATTTCGCTATCTATTTCATAAGACTATATGTCACTGATGGTTTCTCAAAAAGATGTTAAAGTCATTTAAGGACACACACACTAATATAAAATATAGGAAAGTTATACGTCTCCATTTTGAAGTATAACACTGATTCCATTACAACATTAATGTGGTAAAGTATTTCTTTGTTCACAACGTGTATACGTGTGAGATAAATGTAGAGTATATAAACATTTCAAAAGTTATTTTATTAAATTATTTCATTCAACACTGAATTTGCAACACAAATTGTATAGCCATAAGCGTGAAAATAATTATAAGATCAATAAAAATAAGTTATTCCGTTAAATTTCGCAGAAAAAAATAATTCCTAAGGAAAAATTCTCGAATAAAATTTATGTTCTTGAAATGAGTTATGACACCATTAATCCAAATGCAGAAAACAAAAAAGATACAATACATGAATGCAAGTACAGAAAAATAAGAAATGCCATCATAAAAAATAAGTTCTTGACTGTATCCTTCATAAAATCTTTTAAATATTCCATCGGAATTCTAAGTGGCCATAAATAAATCGTCAGATTTTTAAATGGCTTTTCGAAATACTAAATGGCCATAATTTCTAAATGTTCCATTTTAATTAATATTAGTACCTAATTCAAAATTAAAAAATACATGTTTAGCAAAATTTTGTGAAATTCGTTCTTTATGAGGAGAATACTTCAATATTTAACTATTGATTATTTTAAATTATTATTTTTGTGTTTTTATCCTTCAATTTCTAATGTATAGGTATTGTATACTTTAAATTGTAAAAAGATTGCAAATTGAATTCAACGTATCTTCATCTAGAAAATATTTTGAATCAGATCTACGAAGAAACCATTATATTTTATAACATCCAGATAATTTCTAATGATGATGCATTTTTGACTCGTTTCTGCTCTTTCTTTTATGCAGTCTTTGAAGTCTCCTTGAAAACTTTTCAGGTCAATATGTCATGGCTTCACATTTTTCTTTACAAGATTTTAAGCTGTTACATAAAAGCATTTTTAAATGGAATACAACTGATTTTTTTCTATGATAAGAAAATTGAAAAAGTTTCTAAGATAAGAAAATTGAGCAAAAGAACCAAATTGTTAAACGTAATTTTGTGGTTTAGAAATAAAATTTATAGTCATAAAAACACAAAGAAAAAATATTTAAAAAGCTTATAACTATAATAAAAAATTCAAATATTTTAAAGCAAATCAAGTTATGAAATAGTTAAATATTTGTGGAAGATTGCTTGTGTAGTTTTATTAACTTTTATTTAACTAAATGTCTCTAAACATCAATATACATTGAAGATATGAAAAAAAAAAAGGTGTCAAAAATGCACCCTTTCGAACAAACCGTTCATATTTCCAGATACAGATGGCGCTGAAGACAATGTTATAAGAAATATATCAGTAATTTACATTTCTATTAAAACTATATTCCAGTAGCAGCATACAATCAAATTGAGGAATATTCCAAGTATAATTAAACAATTAGATTGAGTTTAATTTCTTATATCTTAAAATAAATTGAAACCACTCATTATACTTCTGAAATATAAAATAAAACTATTTTGAGAGGTTCTGTGCTTTAACTATTTATAGAATATTCTGTAATGAGAGTTTGTAAAAATCAATATTTAGTTTCGTAGATATTTTTTTGCCTTTATATAAAATCAGAAACAACGTAGAAAGTATAAACTGTCAATTAATTCAGAAAAAAACTCAATATAAACTAAAAAATTTTAATATAGCTTAATAAGTACTCGCCATCTAGTGAGAAAAATGGTAACAATTTGCTACACTGTTTATTCTACTACATGCTTCGTGATTAAAACAAATACTTTTTTAAAATATCTTTGTCAGGAAAATAGATTAAAATGATCTATATCACTTTATTCTTAATTCTTAGTTATTATGATGATTCTGTAAAATATAATGTCTTTATCTCAATTTTTCTCGTTTATAATACTCGATTGACTCATTAATTTTCAATATTGTTACATTCGCTGTTATTGTTATTTATAAATATATCTTGATGAATTATTACTACAAATAAGAGATAGCAAATTGTGCTAAAACTATGTATAGTACTGTCACTAATTTTGAATATATTAACATTGTAAACTATATAAAATTTAACTTTTATCACACCTAACATAACTTACCAATTTAATTTGTAAATGCTTTTATATATTAGCTATTATGTAAAATTTGGTTCAGGTTGATCAAGCTAAATATAAGTTATGTAAGTAATTTGTTTTAACAACTACAGAAAATTATATAAATTGGAATATATTGAAGGATTATTTAAAATTTTAAAAAAATGTAGGACTGAGTATGATCGGTATAAGTGTGCGGCTAGGTTGCGTGTGAACAACCAACCGACTCTCTGATAAGACTCTAGGTTTCGAACCGACCACCTCAAGCCCTAGCGTCCTATTAGCGGCTGATATACAGGACCACGACAACGGTCCCCGCACTGAGGAGAGTTTAAAATCTTTGGTTATAGGCATACATTGTTAACACTAATAATCGCACTAGTCTTGAAACTAAATTTAATCTGAGAATCGAAATTTTTGTTCGTATATCTTCCAAACTCAAATTTATATTCTCAATCTTAAAATCCATAATGTTATTTTAAAATATGCATTCTTTATTTGCATAATTTAAATTCAGCCCGTTATTTATTGAAATTTATTTGAAATGTATTTAAGTAAATCTCCCGAGTCTAAGTATTAATGTTGAAATAGAAAGGAATTTTCTTCTGATTTAAGTAAAAAAATTAGCATATTATATTTTTTAATTCAAAGTTTTATAGCTTATGATAATAAAAATACAAAATGTTGAAAGATATGTTTATTTTAATTGTTTTTGACTATTCTTACATACTCTTTTACACTCTTGTTCAGGAGCTTTGGTTATAGGATTTTTTAACTCTTAAGTGAGTAACCTTTTGTTTTTTGAGAATGCCTTTTTTTTTAAATAAATAAACTTTTTTATCACATTATTCTTATTATAATATTGAAAATATCATTCATTAGATATGACTTCTCTTGAAATTGTAATATAAAATTTAGTAAAATAAAATAAATCCTATTCCACCACGATCCCTTGTCATCAATAACATTTTTTTTGCAGATGATAATTAAGTTTTTATAAATTTTAAAATGATTATATATTAATGAAAATTTTGTATTTTTCATTATAAATTTAAAAATATCAAATATGATTTATGGATCTTATTAAGTTCGAGATGGCGCTTGAAATCTGATCATCTTCCTTTCCTATTCTTGGAACATTGTACTATATATAAGTAATAAAAAACACAAATAACAATTTTCAATTTTTCTATAAGTAAATCGGATTGATTGATTTCTAGTAAATTATCCGAAATATCTTCCTCTTATTTTCATCATACATAAATTTTTGTTTAGTTTCTTTCATTTATTTATCTATAAGACAGTTTGCATTTCCTGTTTAATATCTTCCAATATTAAAACATTTAATGTCTGCTAAAAGAGAAGTAAACTATTTTTGATCCTTTATTCAATTAAATTAATTAATTTTCAAATAATATATGTAATAATTATTCAGAAATAAAATGCAATCTAGTATCTCTTTCTGATGTCTACCAATAAAGATTTCCCCAATTAATTTACCTATGATTAAGTTTTCCGAATTAGAATTTTTTAATGTAATACTTAATGTCTACTGAAAGTGAACCCTGCTATTGCTGTTCAATATTTTTTCTCTTTTAATAATGGTTCGATTATTTATGTAGATATAAAGTATAATGCACTATACTTCTTGGGACAACACAGTATTTTATCCAGAATCATTATTCTCCTGCTTTTTAAGGAAGTTAAAATCACCTTCTCTCGTAAGTGTTGATCCGTTTAATGTGCTTTTTGCTATGATTTAATACGTGTTACTATAAATTCACAAAAAATTACTGACCTCCACTGACATCATTGAAGTCACTGTTATGGCATGTTGGTTAGAAAAATTTAGAAAAAGGTTATATATAGGTCAATTTAAATGAATCAAATTATACTCTCTTATTAGAATAAAACTATAATTGTAAATCTTTTAATATATATATATATATATATATATATATATATATAATAGGTTCTGTTGCTTCATTATGAGAATTAAATGACTGATTAAGTTTAAATTATTTAATAATAGTTTTGAAATAACAAGAAAATACTATATATATATATTTACATATTTATAAATGAATATTAAGGATTGCCCAAAATCAGATAGTATGTCTTCATTCCGGCACTCCTCATCGTCCCCTCTCCTCTTCTCTGTGCGTCCGAAAGAAGTGATCGAAATGTTTGGTGTAGGGTGTTTGGCAGTATATGTCATTTACCCTTTATTCTTTTTAAATATTTTATCAATTCTTTATAGTTATTGTCGAATTTAACATAGATGGGTGGAATTTTAGTTTTATTATTTACATAGATTTCTGTGTTATTGCCAGAATTTCCAGTTTGGTTAATATTAGCGACGTTTACATTATTTGTGCTTAAAGCTTTGAAATTATTAGAAAGGTCTATTTCACATTCCTTGTTGTTCAGTATCATAACAATACGAAGTGGGGCATGACTTATTAAGATTAAATGTAACAATTTTAGTGTGACAGTGCTCTCATTACTCGCATTGTTTACATTATATTTACAGTTGCTAACAAGCTATGAAAAACATAAACACTAGATACATTATCAATATCATCATGCAAATCACAATTTGAAAGGACACAGTATCCCATTTGGGAGCACTTACCCCATAATTCTTGTAGTGATATCAATGCTTGTTTGTAAATTGCATTGTGGTAGTAGTTCCAAAGATCAATGTTTGCATTTTCATGAGTATCCATTAATGGTTTCTGTGACGACGCACAGAAAGCAGTTTAATGCTTTTTGATAAGTCACACAATAATTTACATCGGGTAAAATTTGTAATCGGTACACTTTTGTCAGTTGACAGGTGCCGGTGGCACTTGTCTTTAAATCGAGCTAAAGAAATTTGCTTCGTTTCTCGTATTGATGCTTAAAAATGAAACTGAGAGGGATGTATGCTCTTCGTTTGCATAGGGATTTAATTTAATTTAGGAAAAGGTTGGAAAGAGTAATAGATTATTCTTAATTTTATTTTGTTCCATTAAGTATTTAAGTTAGTTGACATATAATATTTTTTTATCTAATCGCTAATATTTAATTAACATTACTCATTTCTAGTGATACTTATATATTGTTTTATTTTAAATTGCTGATTATACACAATTTGTACAACAATTCGTGGGTTCGAATCCCTCCTTGGGCATCAATGTTTGTAGTGGTTCGGAATCCATTTTAAGCCGTAGGTCCCGGTCTAATTAGCCCTCGTGTGCAAAAAATAACCGTTGAGCAAAAAACATACCAGCAATTAATTATGTTTCTACGATCAATTTAGAATTCTTCTATATGAAAAGTATATAGAAGCATAATCTATGATTTTTCATCTGTCTGGTTCATCTGCAATGTAAAATCAGTTTGTGGGTCTCAAAGTTTGTTTGCAATGAGATTCATAGAACGAATATTTTATTTTTGCAAAAAAATTACAAGGAAAATGTAACAATCTAAAATTTTTAAACATTAACCTCTCATAAAATTTTTTACTCTTCAACATTGTTTTCATTGTTGAAAAAAATTCTAATAATTAAATTCCTTTTATAATGTTCACACATTATTTAGAAACTTATCACAAATATTTCATAATCGAAACTTGAATACATAACTATCACTGAACAATAACTCTTCTTCCTTAAAAACAACGTCTCATTATACATGTGACTCTATTTCTTAATTTTGGTTTTAATTTCTAACTGTAGTGTTTGTTATGTAGAATATAGCTCAACTCGAATAAATACAAACATTTATTTAAAAATTAATATTAATAGTATTGTATATTAAAATTATTATTAATAGAAATTTAATTATGGCCCTACACGGCCAACAGAACAAACACCAAAGGAGCGCCAGCTGAAGCTCCTCGTTTGCTGGTCCAAGGCAATCTCTCTCTGCCGGAGCGGACTCCCTCCTCTCCTCTCTCCTAATGACTACAGCGTCATCATGTGAAGAGAATGAGGAGTATCCTAACACTACACCCTTTTCGAGAGTTTTGGGTTTATGTTCCACATAAACACATAACTGAATTACATATGTTAGGATACACACATAAGAATAACACAGACTTAATAATATTTTTCAAAGAATTAAACGAATATAAAACATTAAATAAATATGAACTTAGAATTAGAAAATTATTATACGTATATAGAGAAAAAAATATTTGCAAATGAATTACTTAAAATTCACAAGTATGCATAAAATAATCAATATTAATAATATGTATATAAAAAGATATAAAACAAAATTATAAAATAAATCTATCCACTAAATATATGTAAATTGAAATTATTGAAAATAAACAATATACCAGTAACATTAATGTAAACAAACAATATACCAAAAAAATTAATGTAAACTAACAATATACCAATACAATTGATATAAAGAAACAATATACCAAATACAAATAAACCAAAATATTTTCACTGAAATGTATTTACATATAGAGAGTCTACACTAAGCACTAAATTCAGTTTTATCTGAAAAAGTCTAAATAAAGCATCTGCATGAGGCATCTTAGCTCCTGCACAGTGTTTGATAGTTATATTATATCACTGAAGAGCAAACACCCACCTCTGAAGACGAGGTGATTGAGGTGCACATTTGGACAAGTATGGTAAGAGATTGTGGTCAGTATTAAACTCAATTTCTGAACCAAAAATTATTGATTCAAACCTTTTTAACGACCACACTATTGCATACGCCTCACGTTCAATTGTAAACCAGGATTGTTGAGTTTTAGACAATTTTTGACTAGCATATGAAACTAGATAAATCTTATCATTGGCACGCTATGACAGGCAAGCACCAACTCCTACTTGAGAAGCATCAGAGTAAATTATGAAAGGATTACCTAGTGATGGAGTGTGAAGTGAAGGTGCCTTAACCAGGGCTTGTTTTAGAGATATAAACACTGTGTCTTGCACTTCAGTCCAGGAAATATTGTCAGGCACGCGTTTCTTAGCAAGCTCAGTTAATGGATACACTAATTCAGAGTATTTAGGAATGTACTCACGATAAAAGTTACACAAACCTAACACACTTCGAAGATCTTTTTTGGTTGTTGGTCTTTTAAGTTGCTGTATAACTTGCACTTGTCCGGATCAGGTTGATGTTCACCAGAGCCAATAATATGTCCTAAGAATTTGATACAAGGTTTGGCAAAATCACACTTGTTTATATTGACAGTAAAGTTGAGCTCCTTTAATTTTCTTAAAATAATATTTAGATGCAACAAATGTTTTTCAAAATTATTTGAAAATATAGCTATATCGTTAATATAAGCAAGTGAAAATTCCTTAAACGAAGATAACGCTTTAATCATCACCCTTTGAAATGTAGCTGCGGCATTTTTCAATCCGAACGGCATGACTTTGAAACGATATTGAGATTTATGGGTTTTGAATGAGGTGAAATCACGACTAGCTTCCTCTACTGGAATAGCCCAGTAGCTCTTCAGTAGATCCAATGTGGAAATAATATTAGCCTTTCCAATGCAATGAATTAATTTCATTGAATCTTCTATAGGAAAATCATCCGTTTTTGTCACAGCATTAAGAGATCTGTAGTCGATACACATCCTAATTCCTCCATCCTTTTTGTTTACACATACCACTGGATGTGCTATTTCAGCCGAGCTCTTCTCTATGAGATCTAATTCCATTAGTTCATCGATCTGGTCATCTATTTGGGATTTAAGAGCCTCTGGAATTCGGTAAACATAAGGTCTTTTACATCATTTCCCTTCTTCTAATATGTTCTTATGTTCATCAACTTTGGCTATTTTTACATTTCCAGTAAACAGTCTTATAATTACTTAATAAATCCAAAATTTTTTCCCTATCATCTTTAGATAAATGGTGCATGCATACATTTTTCAGAGGATCTTCGGTATGTAATTTACTAGTAAGTCTTGGAGAAGCATGAATTTCACCAAATGTTTCGTCGTCTTCAAAGATAATTCCCGCAGCATTGACTCTTGGATAATATTTTCTAATCTTGTTTACATGGCAATATCTAACATTTCCATCTGGCAGTTTAACTTTATAGGAATTAGGTGGGGGGTGTTCTGTTACCTCACCAGGACCTGTCCACCTGGCATACAATTTGTTAGAAGAGTCCGGAATCAATAAATAAACCTGATCACCCACCTTAAATTCCTTAGGAACAGTTCAGCGATTGAAATAGTCGGTGTAGGCTTGTTGTTTTCCAGCAGCTATCAATGAGGCTTGTTCAACGGCTCTTTCAAATTTTACCTTCTGATCTTGTAAATAATCAACAACAGATTTACTCATATTTAATGGAATAGGGATTTCACCAGTCCAGCTTGATTTCAAAGCACTTAAATGTCCTCTTGCTTCTATGCCATACAAAAGCTTAAAGGGGGAAATGCCAGTGGTGCAATTAGGCACTTCTCTGTAAGCAAAGAGTACATAAGGAATATATTTATCCCAATTGCTGGGATCTGATCGTATGACATGTGATAAAGAGAGTTCTTCAGAACCTTATTATATCTTTCAATTAATCCATTGCTGGAAGCATAAGCTGGTACTGAAAATCTGGGAGAACATCCTAAGCGATTAATAAATTCTTGCGTTAATTTAGAAGTAAAATTAGTCCCTTGATCACTGGCAATAATATTTCGAATACCAGTCCTCATAAAAATTTCTAATAGCGCATCACAGGTTGCTTTTGCTGTAAGAGAACGTAAAGGAACAGCCTCTGGCCACCTCGAATGCTGATCCATCAGTACTAAAACATATTTGTATTTACTTGCCGACGAAAGCTCAATCGGCCCGATAATATCCACGTTTACAGCTTCAAACTGCAGGTCTAGTCTAAGCACTGGAGAAATAGGAATTTTATCGGAAGATTTTTCAGGAGACCGTAATTGGCATTCTTTACATGATTTGCAGAAATTTAAAATATCACTTGACATATTCGGCCAGTAAAAACTATATCTAATTCTCTCTTTTGTTTTCCTTAAATGTTTTCCTATATGTGACTTCCAAAAACAGATGTATGAGCAAAATCCATAACTTTCTGACGGCAACATTTCGGTAAAATTAACTGATTTACAGTTTCACCACAAACTTTCCCTTTGTGGAATAAAATGCCATTTGTTTCAAAATATTTTCCCTTGCCACGTGATAAAGAAGATCTCTCTTCATCCAAAGAGGCGCATTCTTGTTGTTCTTTTTTAAATTGTAACGATTGACTCAATTTACAATTTGTTTGGGTTCCCAGCACTTCCACATCATCAGAGACACTCGGATTCGTGGCGTCATTTGAACGGAGCATCTGACCTATATTTTCGGCGCGTGATGACTCAGCAGTCTCCCTATGATACTCAACTTCTTGCGACGCCAAAACAAAGCAGGCGGCTGACTCCTTGTTTTCTTCTAGCACTTCATTTTCCAATAAATAAAAAACTTTCGTTGGTATTATACATTGCCCTTGGATTTTATTTGTAACAGTTGGAATTATTAAAATGGGTTTCGAAAACATTTTATTATTTTCTGTTTTCAACGCTACTTGCAAGCTCATTAATTCAGCTTCTATCCTTTCTCCAAAAGCACTGATTAAAACTACTCTTCCTTTTTCTGTTTTTGATTTTGAAATGAAGTCATTATTTATGACTGGAAGTTGGCATCCAGAGTCTACGAGATCCTTTACCGGGGTATTATCCACGTAAATATCCACATATTGAAGAGGATTTATTTCAATTACCGTTCTTTTAATAATTGGGAGCGAATTTCTGCTGTTAGAACATCGCTTTTCTTATTTGCTTTCAATTTTTTTTGACATTCTCTCGCAAAATGCGAATCTCCACAAATATAACATTCTTTCACAGTTCTTTTTTCAAAATTTTCTTCTTTCCGGAAATTTTTAAATTTTTGTTGTCTGACATACGGAGGGATTTGTTTTGACTCTACCGAATATATTTATTGTTCTTGTTCGTTATAATTATATCTCTTGAAATATTCTTTGCGAGGAAATTCTTTCGGTTTGACACTAGTATTCATTCTGACATTTTTATAATCATCCAATTTACTTGTTATTTCTTCTGGAGTTTTAAAATTCGAACAAACATCTATAAAATGTTCTTTAATTTCTAAGGGATTTTTGCGTTCTTTTTGATTGGTTATTATTAGATCACATAGCTCTTCAAATGTTCGTATTCCAAGTCCATTGATCCATTCGAAGAAATAATTTTTCAGTTCATAAGCAAAATCTCGCCAGTTTATTTCTAGTTTCTTATGGTGTTTCGTGAAGAACTGTCTAAGTTTTTCTGGAGTTAGTTTATACCTTCACAGAAGTAAACTCTTTACTTTGTCGTAATCCTCGGTGACTTCTTCTTCTCTTGCTATAATTTGCACAACGTCATTCGCTAATAATCCGATTAAATGCGCAACCCAAAGTTCTTTTTTGATTTCAATTCTCTTGGCTTGTCTTTCGAAGAGGACAAGATATAAACTTATATCATTTGTTTTGGGATCAAACTTCTATAAAATATTATTTAAATCTAATTTCACCTTAAAATGAAAATCATTACCACTATCTCGTAAGTTATCTTCTCCTGTTCGTTCCTTTCCCATTAAACTTAGTTTTTGAAGCACGAATTCCATTTCTTGTTTTCGTTTTTCTATTTCGATATTCCATTTTCGTTCTTCCATTTCTTGCAATAATTTCGTTCTTCAATTTCTTCATTTCTTTTTCGTTCTTCAATCAACGAATTTAAGAATTCTTTAAATGAATTCTTCGCCGTAATTCTCGCTTTCTGTAATCAATTTTTTAGTTCGTAAAATTTTAAATTCGCAGCATTCTCAATGACTAATTCTACCGCAATAGTTCGTAAATCTTCTTTCTTTCCTTTTGCGAGAAAAGCCTCTCAATTTCTTGTGAAATACAAACAGTCAAATAAACAATTCACAGTTCCGTTTCAGATTATGTCAGAAACGTCAGCTCGTAATCAAGTCGAGTGCGACAGTGTAGTGTCTGTTCTGTAGAATAAAGCTCAACTTGAACAAATACAAACATTTATTTAAAAATTAACATTAATAGTATTGTATATTAAAATTATAATTAATAGAATTTTAATTATGGCCCTACACGGCCAACAGAACAAACACCCAAGAAGCGCCAGCTGAACCTCCTAGTTCGCTGGTCCAAAGCAATCTCTCTCCGCCGGAGCGGACTCCATCCTCTCCTCTCTCCTAATGACTACAGCGGTAACATATGAAGAGAATGAGGAGTACCCTAACACTACACTAACATTACAAATATTCTCCCATTAGTTGCTGATCAGTCACTTTTTGCATATTTGGACTAATTAGACAGGGACCTTTAATTTAAATTTGGGCTTAGATTCAATGCTGACATGCAAGCTCTTAGTGAAAATTAAATTCTCAAGCTGAACAAACCACTAAAGCATTTACCATTTGCCTCAGATAATTTTAGATATTACATTCTACTATCTGAATTTTAAAACGTTTCATTAAAAAACAAATATGAAAAGCTAAGAGTAACGTTGTAAGAAACTTCATTTTCATTCAAGTTAAGAATGATATGGCTTATCGAAAAGTTTTCAGATCAATATAAGTAGAAGCATAATCGTCCGATTACAAACCAATTTTGAATTTGTAAATTTTCATTGCAACGGAGAGTTGACATTGTGCTCTGGAGTAAAAAGTTTGTATTATTCTTGCTACGTATATAATTTGTAATCTGGAATTCGTGATGAATTAACTATAATTTGTTTTGTATCATGTGTTGTTATTGTTTTAATAACGCAAATTAGTATTTTCATAATTTCTTTATTTACTTACAATTCTTTTAAAAATATGACAACAGAGAAAGAAAATGATAAAAAAAAAGAAAAAAAAGAAAACACGAGCAAGAAAATAAGAGTTTTAGTAATGATTGGGAGAAGAATTTCAATTTTATTGACCATAACAATATTTGTTATTTGAATCTCTACGGTCAAAAATTATAAAGCTAGCAATTGACGTCGACTTTAGGAGACATTTCTTGAGTTTTCTAATCAGTATCCATCGAATTGCAAATTAAAATCAGATAAATTTGCTTCTTTAAAATCAAATTTAAATAAGCAACAGTAAATTTTGATAACCCTTGGCAATGAAGCTAATAATGTGGATGAAGCCAGTTTTGTTATTTCCTGGAATATTGCGCGTGCAAAACGCCAGTGTTGAAAGGGAGAGTTTATTAAAAAAAATATAGATGTACTTAAATTTTAGATACGAATAATGTAGCACTGCACTAATTTTTTTTGCACAAATTCGTATCTCGAGACGCAAAACCGATCGACACATAACTGCAATTAACACATCTCTTGAATATAATTTAAAAATGATTTAAAAACTGTTTTTCATTCAGTTTGTTTGTTTGTCCCTCAACTTTTATTTTTTGCACACAAAGGCTTATTAGACCAGGACTTACGGCTTAAAGTTGATTCCGAACCACAACAAACATCCATGACCAAGTTGGGATTCGAACCCACGAACTGTATTCCATTCAGATTAGTCATTGAGGAATCAACAAATAACATAGATCTTCCGAAATGGCAGTTTTCATTCGTTTTGTTCGCATCTTTTTCAAAGGGACATTAAAACTAAAACATTTTGTCATTTAACTCGAATTAAAAAAATTACACCACTATCAAGCAAGAAAAATTCAACGGTATATAAATAATCTAGAAGGAATATTGATGGAATTCCAAAATAGATGTCAAGACTTTAAATATTTTAAATCGCCTCTTGGTATTTTTATCCATCTATTTGTATTTAAGATAATTCAACGTGAGTTTTCTATTTCCAATATATAATTATGATAAAAAAAAAAGCATCTGAAGAATTAATAGAGATGCATAAAGATCAAAAGATCTACTATTACAATATAAGTTAACGCTGATTACTGAGTTTTGGAAATTTGTAACAAAATCGAAATATCCTGAATAAAAAAAAATGCTGCTCGTTAAAATATTTCAATATTTGAAAAAAAGAACTTATGCGAATAATTATATTCCACTTCAGAATTCGTAAAATCTAAACATCGATCAGTATAAAATAAATCTGAAAGAGTTGCTAAGGAGTACGATTATTAATCATTCACCAAATTCTAAAGAATTATTATCAAGAGAAGTATATAATAAATGTATTCAATTTTCAATATTTAAATTCAATACACTTATATTGTATTTATGTGATTTCAATAAATTTAGTTTCTGAAAAGAATTTTTAATACCTATTTACATACCTTTTAAGTACGTCTTTAATTGCGTCTCTCGAAAAATGGCTCAGATTGTAAAGGAGCTTGGCCACCACTGGTATATAGTTACGATATGAATATTATTCTACACAGCTAGCTCCAATAATACTATTCCTATAATTTTATTCATACAGTGTAGAAATATTGAGCAGGTATCAGTATTATTTGGAAAAATTTACCAGAACAAAAATTCAGATATAATATTTCATATAGTTGTCAGTGAAACGCATCTGACAGGCCTAAGAGCACATAGACCAATGTGACCTAAGCATCTGTAAACGGTTTGCCCTGAAACTGTCGTACCGGTAAATGAAGAAAGTTGTCAAGACATGTCTGATGCTGTGTTCCCTCTGTTTCTTTTGGCAGTTACTGCCAAATATCGGTGCTCAGTCGGCATTGTAACTCGTGGGCGACCTGTGCTGTAACGTCTACTCACATAAGCATTATTTTTGAACTGTTGTCCAAGCCTGAAGATGACACTTTGGGTGATTCCAAATTCCTCGGATGCTTCCAGCTAGGTACGTCCACATTCCAGGTGACCCATAATTGTACACGTAAAAAATCATCCATATGCTTCCTTTGTTAATTATATGGTTATTGCACTGAAAGTCTTTTAAAGCGCTTGTGAACAATTTTACTTCTTTGCAACCATTCCTTATATACCCCTCTCTTACACTCTCGTCCTTGTAACGTACTATCGGCGCCATCTAGTGGTTTCTTGTAATTTGCATATTATTCTTCAAGATATGTGTGATAAATCTACATGTGGAATTTTCATTTCATAATTCAGTTTCTCTTTGATTCTGAGTTATTTATAATTCAAAATCACACATGAAATGGACATGAGTGTATTTAATAATAAACTTTTGGGACAGAAAAATTTATTATTAATTAATTAATTTTTAGTTTTTATTATTTAGTATATTTTCTTTACATTTAAATAGTTGCATTTAGAAATTTGATATCTACTAGGCAAAATGCCAATGGCTTTCCCAGTGGGCACTTTACCAAATTATTACCTCATCAGATGATACTTCACTTTTGCGATTTACTCATGGAGAAGGAAATACCTATATGGTAAAGTTATCGGTGTCTGTATATTCTAGAGCTTCAAAACAGTGAACACTTTCAATATTCAAACTTACTATTAGAATCACTCAAAAAATATGCTTTGCTGGATTTAAAATTCTGAGATGTGGAAAAAATTCATGCATAACTGAATAAAAGGGATCCATTCAAGCTAATTGAAAGAAAACTGGTATCATATACGATGGCAGATGAACACTGCATTCAGGGAATGCAACGCACAATTTCTCTTAAGTTTTTGCTGGTGGGAGTGTCCTATACTGGTGAGAGGGTCCTGTATAAGGACCCTGATTTCGCCAATTATCTTGAACTTTTTACTAAAGAGATTGCTACGGAACATCCATCCCGGTTCTTTTTCTTCGAGTGGAAACAACTTGTTTCGAAGTTTTCTTCTATATTTCGGACTTTGGTTTAAGTAGAAATTTTCCTCTTAAATGATGAATCATCAGCTTATGATCAAAAAACTCTTTGTCCAAATGACACCTCAGATAAAGAAAACTAGTCAAATTTTAGATTGAAATCTTCCTTTACAAACAGAAAGGTTATTTGTTAAATTTATACCATCTAAGTTTGTCGGTTACTCCGATTCTGTTGACTTCCTCAGAGTAAAGTCAAAACTTTTCTCTACTTTACTATAAACAGCCTTCTTTAATACCCGAAAAATATGAATTTGTTTTAAGGTTAACTGAGAGACTCATCTAATTTATAATCACATAGGTTTCCAAGCATTGTCTGTCGACTAAACACTTACGTGAAATTATTGATTATAAAAATGGAGGAAAATACTCCCATCAGTTGTGTCCCAATGTGCAATTTACCTATGATTTAAGTAAAATCCATTTCTGTATTAGCTTTTATGAGGCGATCGATGTGAACCAAGCTGGTCCTTTAGCCCTACGAAATCGGGTCAAAATCTGGATTGCAATTTTCCCATATCGTGTCGTTGATTTTGAACTGTGTGCGTGTACGAAGCATTTCTAAGAAGAAGACCCTTCAATGATCTTCCGATTTGGTACCACTTACTCCATATCTATTTTGTACGAATCAAACTGAATTCTTTATTTAAAACTTGGAACAGAAAGAATATCAAAATATTTACAAACGTGTGAGACATCTTCCACCGTTAAACAAAAACTTAAAAATCAGTTCTAAAAAAAAGATAACAGCTCAATTTTAAAACATACGAGCTATGAGATACAAACTCCATATTTTGTTACAGACGTTGTATTAATCTGTTTAGAAGATAAAAAACGTGTAGATTGGCCTTTAGCTAAATATATCGAATTTTACTAGAGGCGTGAAGGTTTTCTCGCCTTGCAAGATTGAAAACTCAGAGTGATAAATACATAAGGCAGTTTTAATGTTAATGCGGCTTAAAACTCCATTTAAAATAGTTGAGATTATGTGAGTACAAATAACCACCAGAAGTGACAGATTATTAAACCTAAGCCTTCAACTCATATTTTGAACACTTTCTCTTCAATTCTTAATTTGTGTATGTTAAGTTATTTAAATCAATTTTGTAGATTACATTTTAACACAAATGTTTAATGACCTATGAATCTAAATTTTAAGTTCAATTTTATATTTTGTGGATGGAGTAAGTTGCATTATCCCCAGTGTATTACAAAAGGCGCTTTTAAGACCAAGAATGAATGCAACTTTTGCTTTCAATTTTATCTTCGATATTCTATACTTCTTATCCTCTGTGCTGTTATGTTTCATTAAAAAATAAAGCAAAACGTCTTTGGTTTTTCACAATTTTAATTCAAACAAACCAACCAACACGTGCTTCAAACCTACTGTAAGATTTTACCATCACATATTTCAACATATAGTTTTGTTCCCATGAGGTCTGTATTATGTAAAATTCTCAAATACTTTACCACAAACGATTTCAAGATGATTATCAATATTGTCTTTAATAAATAAATTTTAAAATTCTAGTGCTACATTTATATTCGCTATTAATAGTGAATTTTTTCATTCATGAAAGATTTTATGTTGTTGATCATTAGGAGTTGCATGTATGCTACTTCCCACTGCATTACCTTAAAAAATTTTTTTATGAAAAATACTGTTCCATTACTCATTTACAGGGAAAATGTAATTGTTTATCTGCAATCCACAGCTATTAGTTTTTTTGATTGATGTTTCACTATAAAAGATCTGTACCCTTCACTTAGAGATACTTCACTTAACTTTTCAATGCATTTACTAAATTATTTCTTATATACCAGAGATTAGGCGAATTCTTTAATTTTTATATTAGAGAAAAAAATTTATAATGACAGGCTGCACTTAGGCCTTTGCCCTATTCTATCTATGTGTAATGTGATGAGAATATTTAATATTTTATTATATATATATATATATATATATATATATATATATATATATATATATATATATATATATATATATATATATATATATATATATATATATATATATATATATATATATATATATATATATATATATATATATATTATAAAATTAATAATATTTTCTGCAAAATATTGTAAATTTAGAATTATTTAAAAATACGTATTTTTTTTCCAAAACTAATACGCACAATATTCTTTTCTTGAAGTTTTTCATTGTTTTGAAATATATCCATGAATTAGAAGCATTCATAAATTCAGGAAAAATATTTTTAACTTTCATGCCTAATGATTTTATTTAAAAAAAGATTTTTCAGCCGGTAATCTTCCTCGTAAAAAATTTCAACTTATTTTTAATATGTCTAATGAACTATTTTGATAAGTTA
Source organism: Latrodectus elegans (assembly GCA_030067965.1). Classification (NCBI taxonomy): domain Eukaryota; kingdom Metazoa; phylum Arthropoda; class Arachnida; order Araneae; family Theridiidae; genus Latrodectus; species Latrodectus elegans. The sequence goes on from CM057817.1 coordinate 58,515,440, forward strand.
CAGAAATAAGTTTCTTTTCATTATATAAAGAAATTATTCATTTGAAAAGAAAAGTACTAATTTTTATTATGAATTATTTTGAATGTATGATTTTACGCAAGATTAAAATTTTTTTTCTTTCTATAAATTTATAATTTTTCTGTATTTTTTAGTTTTTACAATGCATGGTAATAATTAGTCTCGTTTTTTTTATATTCCGTATGAATTTTATTGCTAAAAATGGATTTTTATGCTAGAAATTTTTATGCTAAAAATGCATTTTTATGCTAAAAATGGTTAATTTATACATCAATTGTGTGTGTGAAATAAGTAATTAAAAAGAATTATCAACAAACATTTTGTGTGTACTAAAGTATATAAAGAGAAAAACTAGGATTTGCTTCAATTTGAAATATAACCATTTGACAAAATAATTTTTCAATATTAGGTAGTAAAGCAACAATGCTTTTTTACTAATATAAAGAAAATGGAAATATAAGTCCATTTAAATTTATTTACAAAATCTCTTAAATATTAATTAAATTGATTTTTAAATAAATAATTTTAAATATTAAACAATTTAGTTTTTAAAATCATGCATATATGTTAATAAATATTTTGATACTGGCAAAAATTTGTATTCAATAAAAATTACAAAGAATATACTATGGGCAAGAAATTAAACTTACTGAGAAAAATTTTCCTAATGTTAAAAATGAAAATTTTTAGTTCCATCAAAATCCTTCATTTTTAGCGAAATAATGCTATTTACTAAAAACGAAAAATTTGTGAGAGCTAAACAGACCATGTTTGGGAAAAATGATAAACTAACCATGTAAAAGGAAAAAAGTAAAGGCATATATTTTTATAAATTTTTCTAAAATTTCAAGTAAATGAATCTTTTATTCCCGGAGTTGGAACACAATTTTTTGCTCTGGCAATTGGAATGCAACTTTAAGAAGATATTCCTATCTTACGTTAGATGTCAGTCTGATGTAGGACCCTTAAATTTGTAACAAAGGGGACTGCTAATATGAAAGCCCTTTCAACGAGAATTTTCTCACGCATATAACATGACTCTAGTCTAAAATAGTATCTCTTAGAAAGTCAGATCCTTGCAGGAATTATAACGAATGCGAATGTGAAAAAAAAATGTTTATAATTTGGATGTGCAAAATCTGAATATTGTTCCGAATTATTTTTAACAACCCTATTATTTTTAGCTCTCAGTCTAATTCGAAATATAGATGGCTAGTCGATTCAGCTATTTATCTGTTCCTTATTATATTTTGTGTGCTAGCAAACACCGAGTAAAAAAGATGAGTCAAGCAGTTTTGTATTATCCTGTATTTTTGTGTGATCATGTAATTTTGCGTTATCCTGTAAATATCAATATTTATACTTTTAAGATTATATATATACATATAAATGGTTATATATAATATATATATATATATATATATATATATATATATATATATATATATATATATATATATATATATATATATATATATATATATATATATATATATATATATATATATATATATATATATATATATATATATATATATATATATATATATATATATATATATATATATATATATATATATATATATATATATATATATATATATATATATATATATATATATATATATATATATATATATATATATATATATATATATATATATATATATATATATATATATTGTATTATCCTGTAAATATCATTGTATTTATACTTTTAAGATATATATATAATCGAAGTGTATATCACTGGGATTACTCTTTACTTGCGTACAAAAATTATTATAAAATGTGAATAATATTTCAGACACCTCAAAGTTTCCATGGAAAGTTTGAACTTATTTTGTGTTAAAAATACACAATTCAATTTTCCACGATTGAAACACTTAAATATATTTTTAATTTCACCACTTTTGTTAATATGCAGAAAAGAAAAACTTAATGGAAATAAAAGCAGAGAATTCAAGTTCCGCATTTATTTTTCAAATTTAAGGACTGTCATGTTTTTTGCTTTTCTTTTTCTGGTCTAAGCACATTTTCTTTTTATATACCTGGTGTCGAACTGATTTAACCTTATTCTTCAAAAATTCAACGTTATCAATAACCCCTTTCATAATATTGACTTGTATAGACATACGTATATTGTTGTTCTTATTACTATTTTATCCCTCTACATGAAGAAAGATGGCAGCACACTCTTGTCATGTCAAAAATTTTATTTTTAAAAATCTTTTTGATATTGATAATACAAAATTAAAAACAAATAAAAAAAAAATTTATACATTGAAACCAAGAGAAAATGTGTGTAAATTCTCCAAATTTGATGAATTTTAAAAATAAATGAATATATGAATTAATTAAAATAAAAAAATGAAAAAATTAAAAATTAAAAAATTAAATAAAATAGAATTTATAGCGTGAGATGCATGCTTCAAACTACATTTCATATTGAATTTTTATGTTTATAAATACAGACCAAAATTTTAAAGGAAAAGAACTATAATAATTAAAGAAAAAATATATGATAAATAAAGACTGAAAAAGTGTTAATTAAAATAATAATATTTTTAACCATAATGCTCTGAAAAATGTATGCTTAGAATAAAAATGGGTTTATAATAATTTTTTTTTTCAAAAAATTCAACAATTACATGAGTGTTCTCGAAAATTACTTTAATTATAAAATTATTGAAAAATATTTCTGTGAATAAATTTTCAGTAAAAAGAATATTTTTGCATTAGGATAGTTTTTGCGATATAAATTTTTAAAAAATTACAATATATTTATAACTAAAAAATAACTTTTTGAAATTCTCAGAAAATACACGAAGATCACACCATACAAAAGAAATGAAATAATTTCTCTCAGATATTAAGTGCCATGTTTTAACTGTTTAATAAATCAGATATTCCCTAAGATTCGAATGGAATTTAATTAAAAATTCAAGCTCAAGGAAAAGAGTGCCCCTTTTATCAAATGATTAGGAGAGAGAAAATTATTCTTTTTTTATTCATAGCACAAAAAAGCTCACGACCGATATAACTGTCAGATTTTCTTGCAGGTTAAAAAATATATAGCTCATATTTTGAAATAAGTCAAACATTTAATTAATTTTAAGAACAGCTAAATTGTAAATGAGAAATAAAATTTACTTAAAATTTTTGTAAATAATATATCAATAAAATTTTTGAAAAAAATATACTTTCATTATTTATTTTAAAATTTTGGTAAAAAGGCCGCAGAAACAACTCCCTTTGGTTTCATGTCTCATGATTGGGTAGAACCCACATCCCGGCCTCTTTAACTGTAACGCTATCAGAAGCCCGGAGCTTTATACCATTGCGCCAAGCCTAACGACACATAGAAAGGAAACATTATGGTATAGGTGCAATTTTTTTAGAAATACTCTGATCTTCTTTATGAAGAAAAGTTGCAAAAATATTTGTTTTATCGCTTCCCAAAACGGACTTACAAAAGTCTATGTGTATATATTTGCATTTTCCTTTTGTTTCCTATATAATTTCATATCTGAAATATAAATTTTTTATTTGAAAATTAAAATTTATAAATGTTCATTTAATCTTATAAAAGACTTTAAACGAATTTCTTTTTTGAATTTTCAAAATGGTTTTTCGTATTAGCAATAAAAAATATTGAATATCTGTTAAGACAGTGAAATGTTTATGATTCATTTCTTTTTAATATTAAAATTATTTATTTTATTCTGTGATTCGTATTCAGTTATTTTAATCACTTATTCGGATTTATTCAGTGATTCGGTGATTTTATAACAGAAATCATTTTTTTTTTAGAAAAATATATTTCCTTTCTTTTAAAAATGTTTGTAAAGAAACTTTAAAATTTTTGTTTTATCTTGGTCATAAACTTCGGAACAAAATTATTTAAGTAGTATTTTTTTTAAATTCATCTATTTTACTTTATAAATTTCTGACCCAAGCAATTTTAAGTTTGATTCATTAGTACTGAGGATCAAATTTTGTCTACTTGTCTGTGTTCTCACAAACCAATAAACATTTACCTATTCCTCTTCCAGAAAATTACTTTCAATGAGAGTGCTAGTAGCTCAATACTGCCATGTATTGAATGCAAAATTATGCGATTTTAAATGATATGCCTAAAATTTATTATTGCATCTGCGATGCATCTACTGGCTTAGAAATCTAAGCCAATTTCTACAACTTAATTTTATAAATGAATAAATATCGCATTTTAAAATTATTTACATTAAAACATTTTCATAAAGTTCATAAGCGATTTTTAAACTTACTTTGAAAATACGAAATCAAAGAAATGTTTGAAAATAAATGTAAAATTTTTTAATGTGAGATGTAAGCTATTCTAAAATATAGATAGTGTTCTCTGTTTATTTATATTCTAACTATAAGATATTATGTAAAATACAATAAAAATCATAATTGTGTCATTTATTTGTGACTTTCTATGTTGTCATGGAACACTTCTGACTTAAAAACAATTGTCGCACAGTTTTGAAATAGAAGTTTCGGCAATATATTACAGTGCAATTATGAATCTTTTAACTATCAATTTTGTGAATATTCAGTGCATTGTAAAACGCGGACTACTTCACTTTGTATGTCATGTAAACTACAAAAATAATTAACGCTTTAACAGAATCAAATGTTAATGTAAATTTTCTAATAATTTCATTTAATTTTTTAATATATCTGTTCATCGATTACCTCTGAAAAGGAAAGATAACAAAAATTTCTCAATACGTATCCCATGGTTTTGGAAACACTTAAAGAAGTTAGAATATTTAAGCATTTTAATAAATTTTTCATCATATTATTTGTAAAAACATTGATTTTCATATTAAATATGGCTAAATATTGGTTTGTTGATTGTGTTAAAAAATAGAAAAATTCCCCACACAGAATTTCCACATTAGAAAATGACAGGTAAGTTTACCGAAAAAGAAATATACATATATATTATTTCTCAAAAAAATATACTGATATTATTTCTCATATGCTATAATTAGGAAATTTTAAATTCCTTTATTTATTTAGTAGGCTCTCAGCAAATGAACATTTCTTTTATTGTACATGCATTTATCTATTTTTCGGATTTTGTAGTTTAAAAGTCAGGATACTAATTAAAATAATTTTTTTAACTTTGAAGGAAAAGAATTCTAATATTCTGACATTTTTAATGCAATGATTTGTAAAATCGTAATGGTATTCTTTTCTAGTTTATTAACCAACTGAAATAATTAATAACTTTTTTCCATTAGTCAAATAATCAATTTATTGATGCAACACTACAAATTTTTTATCATTATCTGTTCTTTGAACGCTATACCTTACATTAATATTTCTTTTTTAAAAAAAAGTATAACTGTATTTACTCAATTCATTAAGCTTTCTAGTTACAACAAAATTTAATTGGATAAGCTCTACATTTTTAACAATTAATTTCTTGCATGCACATATTGTTTTGATAAGCTTCAAATATATTAAGCTTATTAAAACAGTATGAGCATGCAAAAAATAAGCAGTTTTGCTTTTTAATGAAATATATATATTTCTTGATGCAATTAAAACAGAAAATTTAAATTTCAAATTAAATTTTGAAATTTTATTTTTTTTTCACCCCCTTCAGATAGTATTTCAGATTGACCAAAAAGCCAAGAATATCGTATAACCTCTTTCAGAATATTGGCTTATATGCTGTAATTATTAGTTTTTCATTCCTGCACATAATGTAAGATGGCAGCACAATCTTATAATTTTCGGAATTTTTTCTATTTTTAAAATTTTATTGATATTAATTCCACTTCAGATAAAATGAGTAAAAAGGAAATTTGTATCTGTAAACGAAAGACCTTTTTATAAATTACCTAAATTCAACAATTACATGAGTGTTTTCGAAAATTACTTTAAGTATAAAATTATTGAAAAATATTTTTGTGAATAAATTTTCAGTAAAAAGAATATTTTTGCAATAGGACAATTTTTTGCGATATAAATTTTTAAAATATTATAATATAATTATTTATAACTAAAAAATAACTTTTGGAAATTCTCAGAAAATGCACGAAAATTACATCATACAAAAGAAAGGAAATAATTTCCCTCAGATATTAAGTGCTATGTTTTAACTGTTTAATAAATCAGATATTCCCTAAGATTCGAATGGAATTTAGTTAAAAATTCAAGCTCAAGGAAAAGAGTTTACCTCTTTTATCAAATGATTAGGAGAGAGAAAATTATTCTTTTTTATTCATAGCACAAGCTCACTACTGATATAACTGTCAGATTTTCTTGCAGGTTAAAAAATATATAGTTCATATTTTGAAATAAGTCAAACATTTAATTAATTTTAAGAACAACTAAATTGTAAATGAGAAAGAAAATTTTCTTAAAATTTTAGTAAATAATAAATCAAATAAAATTTTTGAAAAAAATGTATTTTTATTATTTATCTTAAAATTTTTATAAATAATAAAACAAATAAAATTTTTGTAAAAAGGCTGTAGAAACAACCCCCTTGGGATTCATGTCTCATGATGGGGTAGAACACACATCCCGGCCTTTTTAATTGTGATGCTATAAAGTGTGATTGTAAATTATGGCATAACTTATGAATTTATAATACAATGATCACTCGTTTTTTGCGATTATTGGGGACCAACTCCTTCCGCGAAAGATAAAAAACCACGAAATAGGATTTGCCCCCTAGGAATATTCGTGTATGTGGGTACACGAATGCTTTAAACAAGTAAACAGTATTTATACTTTACACATTTAAGACAAAAATTCCAACAGTATACGTATTTACTTAAACGTGTCAGGGCCTATACAGTAATAAGGTTGATTACAAAACCTTTTACAGTAATAAACATTTATCAACACTACTTTCTGATAGTGGGGAAAAATCTTATGTGGATGGTGAAGGAGAGGATCTCACTTGACACGTAGAAGCTTTATAGTCTCACACGGAGACACTACTGCTTGTGGCTCTGTAAGTAGAGTCGGCTTTTTAGTTTCTTCTTCGTCTTTCTCTTCGTTTCCTTCCTCTCTTGCAGACTTTGTCATTTCAAGAAAGTCTTCATCGATCAGTGAATCCAATTGGCAATCGATAAGGATGCTGATGTCTTCGATTGCAGTGTCATAGTGAGAAACGAGCGAAGCTATGAGAAGCAAACATTATTGTCATTTACCGTGTGTGTTCGAAGTTTAAGAAATTTAAAATGCTTGATCTTTGTTATGCTCCTAATTGCAAGTCAAATTATGATGGAATTAGTACATATGTATCCTGATTCAGATTTCCTAAAGAAGGAGCGGGTATAATTTTGTGGTTAAGGGAAATTCCAGAAAAAGACTTTTTCTCTAGCAAACGAAATGTTTGTGAAAAACATTTCGCTGATAATCCATACTACAGAATACTATACAAGGGCAATTGAGACCATTCAGATCGTTAGCTTTAGCTCAGGATTGTTGTTTATCAATTTTATTTTATCCTCTTATTGAGTCTGGCTTGCCAAACAATTTGTTAAAAATATATTAAGGTACTCATGATAGACTTAATCACCACTAAGAGTACTGGTAATGACAGATTAACACACTTCTTATGTTTCCTTAAATTGGAATTGAGTCGGAACAGAAATGGAGAATTGCATGCTCTCCTTTTTTTTAATTTCGAAAATACAAACAAAAGTCGTTGACTCATTCTCTAAGGAATTAAGTTTCTGCCACTCATTTGTTGAATAGCACTAGGCAAAATATTTATGAGGTAGATTCGGAGGTCAGTGAATGTGTCTTTTATGATAAATCTCATTAGAGATTCAGGATTGTTGATTTGCTATAAGTTTGAGGTATTGGAGAAAGAAATAATTTTTTTTAATATTTTTGGAGTAATATTGTCGCCTTATGCGCAGGAACATAACTCTCATAAAATATTCTTGACTGATACTAAGCATACATTATATGATAAATTATTGCACAATTTTCTCCTTTCGAAATTCAATTGTTAGTTGGAGCTGATACTGTTGGTAAGTTGCTCTGTGGGGTAAGAGAGATAAAATAACTTATATCAGAATTGGCACATAGGTAGAATCTAGATTAAGTTAGACTATGATGGAAAAGAGTAATGAAATAGAAGAATATGACAGTACAAATTCTGTTTTATCTTGCCATGTGACTGTGATGCTAATATCTTAGATTTATAGAAGTTAGATAGATTTAGTATAAGAGATTCAACCGAAGGGAAAACTAGAGAAGAATTGTTAACAATTTACGGAGGCACATTTTTCAAAATTTGCATTAGGGATTCGGATATGAGTTACAAAGTTCAATTATCCCAGTTATAAGAATATCCCAACTTTGACAAATTGAGAGGATATTTCTGGAAAAGACTTGTAAACTGTATCAAGTACTTGAAGAAATTAGACAAAATTGCAGAATGGGAAAGCACATTTTCAAATAGGATATAACAGCAAAAGTTCTTGATTTGGATCCAAAACATTATATGATCCATCAGCTTGTATTAAAAAAAACTGTTACAACGAAAATAAGGACAGAATTTGGTGGTTCTGATAGAGATCAAAATTCACATTCAATTAATCATTGCTTAAAAAAGTTCTGAATTTGGTGAAATTAATACCTTCTGTAATAAACAGATTTAGAATGGGAAAATATGAAGAGGATGTTGATATTGAAAAAGCATTTTTACATATCAAGATAAAAGAGCATGATAAGCTATATTGAAAGCTTTTGTGGTGGCAAGATGTGGACAGACATAGCAGTTAAGAGTTTTCAGCATCGACGGGCTTCTTTTGGAATTTCATTTTTTCTTGTTAGATGATACTTCAGAATTTTATTTCAATAATGTTCCTGTTCAATAAAAAGAAACTGCTCAAAAATTTTTGAAGTCCTGTTATATAGAAGATTGTGTTCATAGTATGAATTGTGATAAAGAATTAGTGAAATTTAATCAGGAAATCATGGTACAGTAAAATTTAATTTGAGAGATCGAGAACATACCCTTTTCAGACTAAGTGAATCTGACTTAAAAGTAAGCAAAACAGTTCCTGTTTTGGATTTAAAATGGGAAAATCGAAATGATACTGTATCTGTTGATTTGAGAAATTTTGATTCCTTGTTAGAAGATCAACTTGTAACTAAAATAATTATCAGCTGTTCCCAAAATTTTTGATCCCATTGGATACACTTGTCCCGTAACTTTAATACCAAAACTGATGTTACAGGAATGCTGGATATTGAAATTATTTTTTTGTACTGATTTGTCAACTTGGGTGATAAAGAAATTTGTAAAGTGAAAAATCAACTGGAAGTTTTAAATGACACCTAATAGTTTAGACAGAAAGGAAGGAAATATAAATGTAACATTGCATGTCTTTTGCAATGATCACAAAAGCCGTTTGTTTGCTGCAAGTTTATTTTTAAGGAGCAAATTTTAACCTCACTATTAAAAATTTAGAAAAAATTGAAAGTTAAATTTTAGATTTTGAAATGTCATTTTGATTTAATTTAAAGGTATGGACCACAAATTTAAGTTCTCTTTCATTTTCATTATTCGGCATAATATTATTTATTTCATTTTTATTTTATATACTCTTTAGTTTCTGATTTTTTTAAAGAAATAACCTGACTTCTTTAGAGTTCGTAAAAAGTAAGATTAGAACAAAATCCATAAGAGTTGCTAAGCTTGCATATTTCTTTTTTGCATTTTCAATTATTTTAAAAGATAAATAGAACAATTATTTTACTGAGTAGGCTTTTCGAAGTTTGCTTTCTGATAAACCGATTGGAGAGGTTTGTATAATAATTTTATCAATGAATACAGTTCATTTTTTACAAAATTCTATGCTTATAAAGATATGTATAACATTCATAATTTTACTCCCATATTACTTATAGAATCTGTAAAGAGAAAATTTTTCAAGATCAGTATTAAGGCAAAGGTCTGTAACCGTCAAACTGATCAGAGTGCTAAACTTGTTTATGTAAAGCAGATTTTATTTAAGTTGCGGGAACAATAGAAGAACAGCTTCTATTTGTCAGCTTCAGAAAGACAGACCGGCCATTGGGACCTAACTTCTTAATGAATTTTGAGTGCCTGAAATCCACACAAGGACTTTTCCCCTTTTTTGAGATGTTTCATGACACCTTCAAGTTTTATTTAGTAAAATTGGTATCAAACATCCACTAGTGTGGAGGTGGCAATGCCAATCACAGCAATTCTTCCCACCCCCCATAACTTTAAACTTCATTTCCTGTTATTATCACTTAAACGATTAATTGAAAATATTTCAAAATTGTATACATTCGTATTTGTAAATAAATGTTAATTAAATGTTAGTCTAGATAAGGATTGTTAATTTATTAAATTACGCCATGACCACTCTCCCCATCCCCTCCATTATTATTTAATTAATATATAAATATATACAGACAGAGAGATTGATAAATAAATTAAATGTAGGTTTAGAGCTTTTTTTAATGATAAAGATGCACTTTTTGAAAAGCTTGTTTTCGTAAATCAATCCTCAAATTTTCAATGCTCGTTCATAGAATTTCAATCACTATTGAACAATATGGGTAATGCGTACTTACATGCCTCTGAATATTTGAAATTCTTCTGAATGCGACAGCTGAATGCGGAAATCAATGATAAACCTTTCTGGAAGGCACAAGGCTTTGTGTGTTATAAGGAACTGCACAGAGAATTTCATCTGTTATCAGGCATTTGATCTTTAATTAGTTAACTAATACTTTCATTGCTTTTTAAATAAAACAAACTGAATTTGTATCATCTAATAGGTTTTAGCTTTTTAGAAGGCCATTTAAATTTTTGTATAGGCATTTTAACATTGATCAACTGAAAAGCGAAAATCATTTTATGTTGTTCGATTTTATATCAGAAAATGTGAATATTGCTTCCTCTATTTATCAACACTCACATTACATTTAAAGTATTAGGTTACTTTATGTTGTAAAATATATGATATATATACATATATATAATTTACCTGCTTTGAAACACTTTAGTACATTTTTAATTTCATTGCATTTGTCAATATACAGTGTTGACAAATTTGCTGAAAATAAAGGTAGAAAATTTAAGTTTCTGATTCATTATTCAGATTTTAACATTTCCCTACAACAATTTTTTTTTTAACAAACCAGATGTAAAAATTATCTGAGCATATTCATCAAAAAGTCCACGGTATCACATAACCAATTACAGAATTTTAAACTTCTAGACATATGTATTTTGTTGTTATTATTAATATTTCATCTCTTCACACGAAGAAAGATGGCAGCACACTCTTATTTTGTTATTCTGGTGGAAAGTTTATTTTTAAAATCTTTTTGTGTGTGATAACGATGACATATAATTATATTTAAAATAATAAAAATTAAGTTTATCTATGTAAACGAAAAAGCAAGCATAAATAATTATTTCATAGTTCCATTACAAATTGTTTTTTTATTTTTTTATAAATTCAACACGAAATTTTAAAGGAAAAATGTTTTAACTGCTTAATAAACCTATTATGCCTTTATAATCTAATATGAAATTTAAATAAAAATCCCAGCTGATGAAAAAGAGTTTACCTCTTTTATCCAATATTTATAGGAGGGAGAAAAGTATTATTTTTTATTCATATACCATAAACTCGCTATTGATATAAATCTAAACTTTTCCTAAGCAAATAAATTTTTATTGGAAAAACTAAAATTTTTCTTTCATTTTGGTACAGAATAAACGAGATTATATTTTAGAAAAGAATATCCTAGAATCTTCTCCACAGGCATCCGTTTGAGGGGCATCCATCATGAGGGGGCAGAGCCCACTCTCTCTGTCTATTATCACTTTGATTCTATATATATATACGTTTACGCCTTGAACCCTTGTACCATCTCTGACACTACCAAGCTGCGAAACTTAATAGTATAATTCTAATTTTCAAAAAAAAATTCTCGCAATATTTAGGATTCTAAACTTCGAGTGGAATGTTTTTGTGGTTCAGAATTCATTTTAAACAATTTGTAATCTTATTAATTCTTGCTTGAAAAAAGTACCATTGAGAGACAAACTAAACAAATAAAGTAGCCTAGTGATAGTACCATGTATGCAAAGTAGAAAGCATTTGCTTTGATCTTACACACATTTGAACAATATGAGTTGAATCATGCCTTCGTTTGGAAATTTACCGACAGTTGAATAGGAAAACTAGTGATGATCCTTTTTAAAGGCAAAACACATTGCGAGTTAATTACACGGCTTACAGAAAATGTCAAAACTGCTTCTGTTTTTCACGGTGCCTTTGTTGTGTGTAGCCTAACAGTTCAACTTAATCAAGTTATTTAAAATTATTAAGGTAATTTTATTATTTATTTATATTTAACTATTTAATTTATATAAGTAAATAATTTAATAATAAGTAAAAAATTTTCATAGGTTATAAAGAAAAAAATAAGTTTGCATATTTAATTGCTTTTAACTTTTTCATATCGCTATTTAAAATTGAGAAAATTTTAATATTTATTAATAAATTGTAAAAAAATTTTATTCATATTAGAAAATGAAATAGTCTTTCATATCCATCAAATCTTATATTCTGTTGAAAATTTGAGTTTAATTTACATTAAAAGTAAATGATTTAATTTTCATTATTAATATATTTCTAAAAACATTTTTAATTTCATCGCACTTGCTGATGTAGAGCAACAACAAATTTATTACTAATAAAAGGTGAAAATTTAAATTTAACATTAATTATTCGGATTTTAATATTGTCATGGTTTTTGACACAACGTACTTACTTTTCCCCTCTTTTAATTTTTGTCTGATATATTCCACCTTGTGTGTCAAAATGACAAGCGTCTCACATAACCCATTTTAAAATATTGACTTTTATGCCGTAATTATTTGTTTTTGATTCCTTTACACGAGGAAAGATGGCAGTAAAATCTTATATTATGATTGAACATTTTCTATTTTTAAAAAATCTTATCGATGTCGATGCTTCCCCCCCCCCCCCATTAAAAAATGAATAAAACAAAATTTATATATATATAAACGAAACAGCCTTTTGTAAATTATCTAAATTTGATGAATTTCACATAAATACTAACGCATAAAATATGTATATAATTCAAAAATTATTTTAAATTGAGATTTAATTTTTTTAAATACAGCTCAAAATTTACAAAAGTACATATTAATTTAAAAATTGTATCCTGAAAATTATTAATTAAATGAATTTACCTAAAATATAATTTATTTCTCAGGTGAAATTCCCGACATTTATAATTTTTATGAGGGGAATTGCTGTGACATAACTTAAGAATTTACAATAATATTAATTATATATAGAAAAAAAAACTAAAGGTTAAATATAAGATGAAAAACTTAATGATCAATCATTCATTTTATTAAAAACATTTTTTTTGTAGTTTTTAACCGTTTTCAATTGAATATCAAAAAGGATAAATTTAAAGAACATTTTTCATTGATTTATTAATTATGCTTTTACAATATTTCATTATAGGTATTGAAATTTTCTAAATGTTAATTTTTTAACAGTGATTATGTATTATTTTATAGTAGTTAATATAAAATTCAAATTTCGTGTTTTTTTACTTAAGGTAGTTTAAAATATTAAAATATTTCTTTCTGAATAAAATAATTCAATCCCGTATAAGAAAGTTATTTTCACATCAAACAATATTTCAGATAATTGAAATTTCTGAAAAAACTTTTTACACATTGAATTTTTGAATAATAAGCATAACACCCAGAAAGAGATATCTTAATGATGTATTTCTCTGCCGAAGCAATTCTAATTATACATTCTTAACTTTGAATAGAAAGGATTAATTTACTTAACTAGTAATATATTGTCATATGGCTGCGAGACTTGGACTTAAACAGAGAGAGACTTTAATAACTTACTAATTTTTTATTGGATCTTAGTTGTTGTGATAATGTTGTAACATTTTCTGAGTTCACTCATTTAAAACTCTAAGACAGAGATATTTAAATTAATTTTCATAGTAAAATTAAATACGGTAGAGAAATTATATTAGACATAAAATTAATTTTAGAAGGGTTAACTGATGGCATTCCCTGCAAATTTAAACAGTTAATGTGCATTAAATCTACAATAACTCCCACTGAATGATTTTCTGTGGCGACAACGCATTTAAAATTCAAAAATCTAGTATGAATAAAAATAGAGCATTTGATATAGAACTACCTGAAAAATGAAATATTTTTAAAAGTAATCAACAAACTTATCTTAAGTCTACCACTAAGACTAGATATTGGCGACAAAATTTTAAATCACCACAAAATTTTCCAAATAGATTCAAGCGTAATACAAGCAAATTTGAAAGACCTACTTATAATTCCCATTTTGGACAGTTACCACCATCACTTATTCGAATATGTATTACCAAAGGTATTTAAATGCTTTTCATTATATTCAAACTTGCTCGTTTAATAACCCAGACATGGCATATTGTCTCAAATAATACCAAAGAAACTTGACTCCAGTAATGAAAATGAGCAATGACAACTAACTTCATTTGAGACCTAAGTAGGGAATATTTAATAAACTGTGAAACTGATTCTGGGTCTACACATTCAATTATTTTTTTCTGTCTAGAAAATAATTTTAAAATAAGTCAAGAAGCTTCTGAAGAAATTGTTTTAAAACAAACGTCATTTGAATACGAAGAAAATATAACGTTGCATTACATATAGGCACTATTGAAAAAGCGTCACTTTTTACACTGTGGACATGGACTTGCCATATGCAGTTTTAGGTCTTCTGCTTTGCAAGCTATACCAATTTTAAATAGATTGTTCTCGATTGGAAGTAATACAATTAAAAAATTTATTAGAAAAAGTAATAAAATTCAAGAATAACTGATAAGTAGAATTCTGTTGTTAATAAAACGTAAAAGAAAAGCCAAATTAAGTAGAAACATAAAAATAGAGAAATTAAAATTAAGAAATTGTCTGTTGTTGAGGGATGTTGCGGAGCGCGGCTATAACAGGAGTTTTCGACTCCTCCTCTTACGCATGCGCAGTGTATCAGCCCCAAAGCCGCCGCTTAAAGCTTTTGCTTTCTTTTTTTGCTCTTTTAATTTTTACTTCTGATTTTGCAATCTTTGTGTATGTTGTAAAAAAATGTCTTGTACTACAATGAGTTGTGTTATTTTCTTTATTGGTGTAAAAAACCCTCTTTGGTTTAAGCATTCCTCACATTTCTGGCATCCCTGCTGATATGTATGTGTTATTATTTAAGTATAATTTATAACTCACCGATAATTAAGTGCTCTTGCTTTGATAACCATTAATAAGAATGGATTTCTAGAACATTAAAGAAGAAAGAAAAGCATTACATTCTGCTTTTACGAATGTAATGCTTTTCTTTCTTCTTTAAAGTCGTTGATAAACTTGTCGGTCAATTAAAATCAATTCAGAAAGATAATGAAGAAATAGAAATCTGTTACGAACAACTCACAGAACAATACAAAACATTACGATCGGAAGATATGAAATATGTTTAATTCTTTCAAAAGAAGGACTGTAAAGAAGTGGATTTCGAAAAGGAGTATGAAATGTCATAAAAATAATGCGACAAAATTTCTGAATATAAAGTTAATGTAAGCAAGTTTAAGAAGAAACAAAATGACAACAGAGAAATCGCTACTTTCCAAGAAGTGAAGAGTGCTACTTCAAAAAACGGTGTTCCAGGAATTTTATATACGAAATAGATATTACCTGACACAGAATTCATACAATCTGATGGAGATCCAAGAAACTAGTTGAACTTTTGGAATAGAATTACAACATACGCGAAGATTTTAGAAAAGATACCAGAGACAAGTTTCACTACTTGCTTCAAACCACCAAGCCATATTCTATTCCAAGGCAAATAGTATAAATTTTTCCAGCCAAAAAAGCCAACTATGAAAAAGCTGTGGAATATTTTCAAGATCAATTTGGAAAAGTTTCTAACAAGTTGGAAACATTCTAAAGTTGGAAACATTCTCATATAAGTTTATATTCGAGGATGAAGTTAGAAATAAACGATAAGTCACTCGTCTATTTATTAACTATGCACGATAAGTTGCAAGCGCAACTTATCGTGCTTTCACTTTCCGAGCCTGCAGAAGCATCTCCAAGAAAATAATTCCTGTATTGATAAATACCATTTTAAAACAGCAATTTTAAATATGAGGGAAACATTTTTCTTAGGAGGCTTCAGGCGTTTAAAGACAACAGAGCAACTTTATCATTTGCCAAAAATCCTGCTAATGCTACGATAACCGAGTTGAAATTATCTCCTTTTGAAATTGACATTTGTAGCTTTGAAATACACAACTGCTGGATTTAAAAAACAAGGAGATATAGTGCTCAAAACTCGAATGTCTTTGTGTTGAATTGGAAAGAAAACTTTTGATCTTAGTTCTCAACACAATTTTTCTGCTTTGAATGACCTGGAGCAGGAAGACATGTTCATTTTCAACGCTTGGAATTGTATTCCTGACTCTTACGATCAGCTGAAAAAGCTCGCGCGTTTGCTATTTTTACCTTTTTGGGTTCTACATATACATGCGAACCATCATTTTCAAGCATGAACATATGAAGAATAAACTAAGTCGTCTTATTGATGAAAATTTGGAATCATGTCTGAAATTAAAAACAACAACATAAAACCTGACTGTTGTTTTATCCCCCCCTACAGATAATTTACATTGATGTCTGGAATTAGAGATTGCAATATTAAGGAGCTATTTAATTAAAATTTCTTCAGGCTCCTCAAAATTCTTATTAGTTTTCTCTTCTTGTGAAGCTAGGTAGTTTCGGAATTAACAATAATGCTTTCGCTTTTCAAGTTTTGATTTTAAAGTTAACATTGATTTGTGATAACACAGTCCTTCATAAGTGTCTACTTACATCATTGTTCAGTCATTGATAAAAATAATTGCAAGAAGAGGCTCTCAAACTTTCTCGAAATTGCAGCTAAAACTGCTTTCACTAAAAGAGTTAGAAATTAACATTTTGAAACATCATAATGAATTAGTTTAAAATTATATGACAATCAATTTAAATTAATTGTGTCTATTTTATTTCCATCATATTTAACATCATCAATTTCCTGTATCATTTTATATGCTATTTAACTTCTGATTTTTTCTAACAAATAGTTTGTCCTCTTTAATTCTCAGAAAGTCAGACTTGAGAAAAATTAAGAAATTTGATTAACTTGTGCATTCGTTTCTGCATTTTGATTCCGGTGCAAAAATAAATCAATTATCTATTGTCCTGGGTAAATTTTCCATCGAGTTAGCATTTTTTTCCTGATATGCACAGTTTGAAGGGATTTTTACAGTAATTTAATCCATGAATATATTTATATTTTTCTAGCAATCTACGGCATTTGATAAGCTGGTATACAGCATGCTTAAATTTTCTCCTATACTGTTTACAGAACCTCACAAGAGATTTTCTTTAAATCAAATAAACAAAGTAACAACAACAGAATTTAATCCACTGTTACTGTAAAGGAAAAGCTTAATAAAATCTTATAAGCCAGCATGTATTATAGAAGAGTAGGATTTTCACTCTAAAGGAATTTTAATAATTTATTAACACGTAGGACAATAACTATGTGCAAATTTAAATGAAAGTTATTTGATTATTGGCAAAATAATAATATTAAAATAGCATTTTTCCTAAGGGATTAAAAGGATTCCTTTTCTTATATAAGCCTTGAAATTTTTTTCAACTGGATAGAGATTAGATATATTCTTACCTAATCTCTATCTAATTTATCAAAATACAGATAAATTATATATATTCTACAATTTACAATTCTACATTCATGTGATAATATAATCACACATATAATAAACTACCAATATATCATTTAAATTTTGAAATTTTTTGCATACAGAAGCATCTGTAAAAGACTTAGTCATAATAGTTCTGATAAATTAAGTTCATGAGCTTAAATGTTCAAAATTTGCTTCGATGAAATACATGTAATTTTATAATAAAACAAACAAATGCAATCCCAATTATTTCACTGAAAATGCAAAAGCCAAGATTCGATGAGTTGGGCATTTATGAAGCTTTGTAAAATGATTTCTATATATCCAATTATGATCACACAAATTCCTCATCTAATACAAGAAAGTATTTTCTTCACAAAAAAATTTTCTACGCTGTTTTCTATAAGTTAAACAAGAAATTTTTCAAGTTGCCTTTCAATGAAGCGAGATTAATTATGTAAATAAATGCATGCCGTGGGTGAGACACTGGTTAGTAGAGAGTTAGAATTTATGAAACTCACAGTACAATGAACATTAGAAGTCATTGTAGAAGCAGGCCCACTGCGCATATTGATCAATCTTAATTCGCATAGTAGTGACGAGAAATGAGCGTGTCGAATAAGCTCATTCGATGTTGTTTGCCTTACGATTTCAAAGTAGGTTTATCAGCTACTGCATCAAGTCGCCAAGTACGTCAATTGTTTGGGGATAATGCTTTGAATGAATTTGTGACATGACATTGATTTCACATGTTCAGGCTGGAAGATTAGTCTTTCTGTGACTCACACATTATTTTGTGTCTGGTTGACTAGTCGTCAAGTGGTTCACTGTGAATCGTTACCAACAGGGCAAACGATCGCTGTGGACCTGTACTCGAACAATTGGAACATGTGCAACAGAAAGAGTCAGCCGTGGTTAATCGAATGGGTGTACTGTTCTTGGCTTATAATCCAAAGCCACTTGTCACCCAGTTGTCTAGGACTACCATACAGTAACTTAGTTGGAAGATTTTGTACAATCTTCCTTACTCATCTGACCTTGCACCATCAAATTACCCCTTTTCCCTTACCTTTACAATCACCTTCTTGGAAACTCCTGAAGCAAACTTGCATCAAGCACTCACGGGTTTCTTTCCGTAAAAAAACTCCTAGTCTTACCACAAGAGGATTTCACTATTGGAGACATGTTAGAAAAAGGTGCTAAATGCCGATGATGATTACTGTGAGGAGGAACAAGAGGGTACACTTACTACAGGTCATGTTCTTTTGGGTCATTTAAAACGACAAAAACTTATTTATTTACCTTGTAACATGTATATGGTTGGGAAAAGCATCACATTATAAACATTTTATACTTTACAAATATTAATATCTTTTTCCTGTTATGATGTTTTTGTATAATGCTCGGATACAAGGATTTCTATCTTTGCGCCTTAAAAACGTCGGAAATGATGGCACCTTATATAATGAGCACCCAGTGGGCATGTGCCATCGTAGCCCTGAGAGAAAGTCTAAGTATTTTATAAAAAGTGACCAAACAGGAAACAACCAGATTTGGCCTGCGTCCCCAGAGGTATCATTGTCACATGGAGAACATTGCGACCACGACATATTTATCATGACCTAGAAGCCATTAGCGAATACGAAGTATTTCCGATTGGGGTGGGAATCGATCTCACTACCTTTCGAAGACAAAAACGAACACCCCTAACTAACCAGGCCATCAAAGCCTATTTTTCTATCATTCACATTTTTGCTTTTGATAAATTTTCGTTTTTAGAACCTAAATATTAAGTAATAAATTTATTCTCATCATACACATTTTACTAACCATATCATTCATTATTTTACATTCATTTTGTGTCTATTTTCATCAATGTTTACCCAAACAAATGTGATTCAATGTACTCACTAAAGATTCCCTCACGCTTTTAAACACACCAAAAGACGTTATACAATCTAAGAAAAAGATTTTCACATTTTTAATCTAGGCAAAGTTAATTAATGTTTAGCTACCTAGTGATTTCACAATAATATTTAGAATTTAAGTAAAAAGTTGTATACAGAAATACAGTGATAATTTCTTTATGTTTATTATCTGAATTGCATACAAGGTTTCAAACTCTACTGTGATGAGACTAGTTGCAATTATTCTCTTCATTCGGATAAAATCAGTCTTGAATGGTTCCCTTAACTAAATTATTTTACATACTGATTAAAATAAATTAACACTTTATTAGAAATTTCCTTAAAATGTAATTTTTGAAATGCACACCGACACACACAATTCTAACTTCAAAAATTTTTAAGACTGAAATTCATCATTATGTCAGAAAGTAGCATGTATAACATTCTTTTATATATATATATATATATATATATATATATATATATATATATATATATATATATATATATATATATATATATATATATATATATATATATTATCTACCCCAATTGAGAAAAGGCGGTAAATTCCCAAATATCCATAAAAATTTTAGTTGATTTTAATTAATACAAATACCAATATCTTTAAATTATATTATTTTATTCAATTTACGTTTTTTTTCAATATTTATTCAAAACAGGAAATAAAAACTAATACACATTTTTTTCATATTTAAATTCCGCTAAAAATGTTTGCGAATGTGAATAAAAATAGATTTTTATTCTCGGTAAAAATTTTTCCTTTGTTTGTGATTATTATAAAGTATTATAAAAATGACTAAATAGTAAAATAAACAATTACACTTTACGCTTAAAAATATTTTGCAATATCCTATTCACCGCCTATATAAGCGCAGGCTACCGTCAACACGTCATTATTCCAATTTCTCCTTGCTCCCGGAATCTATCGTGAATTTTCCGCCGCTGATACTGTATTGGAAGTTTTTCACCCACGATGGGCTACGTTAAAAGGTAAATATATAATTTTACTAATATATTAAGAGTAAAAAATTATTTAATTAAGGTTTATTAACCTACAAGAAATTAATATTCATTTATTTTAACTAATAATTAAAGAAAATAGCTCTAAACATATAGAGAATCGCTTCAAACACGCGTGTCAGTATTAAACGAGCCTGTGTATTTAAGGAAACGAGCCTGGACAATGAGTTCAAGTTTCTAACAAAATAATGCCTATTTTATAATTATTCTAATTTAAATAACTAATATTTTTTTCTTAGTAAGTAAATAGAATGTTTTGGCTAATTTTTTTTTTTTTTTTTTTTTTTTTTTTTTTTTTTTTAAATTTTAAGAATATATTCAATTTAATTTCACATTACATATTTACTCTCCCGAAACATGCATATGTATCAATTTGAAAAAAAAATATGGCGACATTAATGTATATATATATATATATATATATATATATATATATATATATATATATATATATATATATATATATATATATATATATATATACATAATAAAATCAATAATAATAGTAGGCATTATAAATTTACTGCTGTATAAATTTTTGAAAATCTTTTTTGTTTTATTTAATCAAATCCATGTGCAATATCGAAAGAGTTTTTCTACAAAAATGAGCTACGTGTAATGGTAAATATACATTTTTCTAGTCTATATTAAAGTTCATAAATTATTAAAAAACTTGTTTTTTTATAAAAAAAATTATTATTAATTTAATTTTTCTAATAATTGCACAAAAGCGTCCAAAAATTTGAGAATAAAAGTAACAATAAATGTCAGTGAAAACAAGCCTGGACATTTAAGGAATGTCCAGGCTTGTTTAAAAAAGTTTTTATAACAAAATTATGCATATTTTGAAGCTATTCTAATTTATGCAACTAACATTTTATTAATGTTTGAATAAATGTAATGTTTTGCAAGATAATTTCATGCATATATTTGATTCTGTTACACAAGCACATTTACTCTATCAAAATATTAGTGTATGCCACCATGCTAACATACACACATTATCCGAAAAAAATTGATGTAGATTAATATATATTTGTGTAATAAAATAATTAATAATATATTTTAAATTTGTAATTATTTAAATTTTTAAATTTTTTGTTTTATGAAATTAAAGTTAAAAAATAAAAAAATTATATCACACTGTTGGAATATTTTGAAAATAAAATTTGTTAAAAATAAACTACAAAAAATTCCTTAAAAATTGTCTAAAAATATGAATATAAATTTATGAATAAAAAATTTTGAATTATTTAAAAGTTGCGAAGGTATTTTTTTATTAAAGTAATACATACTACCTAGCAAATTATGCATGAATCAAAATTTTTGTGGAAATTATTAAGAAAATTGAAAATTATGAATTAAATATCACAATATACATGCACGAAATTGATTAAAAATTCTTTGGAAATATAATACAAATTTATAAATAACATAATCATTAATGAAGAATGATATAAAAATAATTGTTATAATTACTTGATGCATAATTTTTTTATTTTATATTAAATCAAAATTAGTATAAAAATAAACGAAATTTCTATTAATAATTAGATAATTATATCTATCAACAAAATGGTTTTAAAATTGGAAACTATATTGCTGTTAATGAAAGCATTAAATGTTTTTTTAATATTTTTAAATGTCATTAAAAGTTAAATCATGTTTAACTATACGTGCATGCATATTATTTTTTATTAGTCATATTAAAATTGGAAACTATATTGCAGTTAATGAGAGCATTAAAAGTTTTTTGAATATTTTTAAATGTCATTAAACTTAAATCATATTTAACTATACGTGCATGCATATTATTTTTTATTAGTCATATTCGCAAAAAATATTGTGATAAATTAATAAGGAATATAATGACCACATTGGATGAATAAAGGGAGGAAGTTAAAAAATATTTTTTTTAATTGTTTAACTTTTGTTCCCATTTCAAATTTATTTATATTAAAATACAATTTATTAAAATATTAAAATACATATTTTATTCACAAGTAAATATTTCTAAAGTATATATATTCCAAAATAAAAATTATACATTTTGTCATTTAGTTCAGCAGTTTATTGGTTTGATTCCAACTTCAGTATCAATTTCTTGTTGTGGGCTGGAATTTACTTTCAGTTGTAACTCCCTAGCAATTAATCCTTCATGCACACCAAGTGACAGTAGAATCGCAAATAAACTGAAATTTAACAATTTCAAGGTGTTCTTAAAATTATGAATATAGTGTTATATATAATCACAAATGTATATTTTTTCACATTATTCTTTAAATTATATTAATAAATACACTATTCTCCCTCAAAAATATTTGTAAAAAATATTACACTTATTAAATAAAAAATACAACTAAAAAAATAAAGGCCTTTTAAAATGATATTTTTAATGGATGAGCACTATTTTCTTCCATTTAAAACATTAATTTTCTAAATAACATAATTTTAAAACCTACATTTCTCTTGGTTCATTGGTTGGTTTGCCCCACAAATATCCCTTTTTGTTCAGAAATGCTATTAAGACCGTTTCATATAGTTTAAAATGGATTCCGAACCACTACAAATATTCATGCCCAAAATGGGATTTTAACACAGGAGCAGTTGAACCAAAGAGGTAAATACGATCTTTAGAGAAATATAACTAGAAAAAATCATCTTCACACGTAGAAGAAATATCAGAAAGCTTGAAATTTCTCTTACAATCTCTTTAATGTTACAACGAGAGCAAAGCTGAAGTGAGCATTTGCAATTTCATTTTTCTACTAAAATACAAAACGAGGAAAACCCTATCAAAACAAACAAAAATTGTAAAATCTTTGAGAATTTTTGGATCAAATTAAGGCGCTTCTTGAAAAATAGAAGTATGTTCCTTATCATTTCAATGGTTAAAATTTTCTTTGGTTATAAATATTTTCTTACCCGTAAAAGCAATCTCTGGATTGTAATTATGAAAATAAGGCTGGAGAAACTGTCTGTTATTTCTTCTAACTTAGTGTGTTAGTGATCGACTCAAAATCTTAATGCTAACCTAAATTGTCAAGATTTTTTATTTTCTACTTGATTAACTGCGAGAACCATTATAGTGAATTTCCAAGCCAAAATAAAATGTAAAAGATAAAATATGATTTTTGATGCATTGCATGCGATGGGAATTTTCCTCTACAAATCCAGTGTCAATGAATGTACTAGTACAGATATAACAGGTTGATTTTAAATTTCATAAGAATAAAAAAATCCCAAATACATTCCTATGTTTTACGTAATAGTATAAAGATGCCGGATTTGCCATTGGCTTCGAATTATTTTAATGTCTTTCGTAAACACTGTGAAAACATTTCAATATGAGTATTCTTGTTCGTGTAATTGTAGGATACTTTCTTATGAAAGAAAGTTCACTGAACTGTTATTATTAGTAAATCTGATTACAGCAATCAGTGTAGTTGTATAACTGGAATGTAGGGAAGATTGCTATATTTTACGTAAAAATATAAAAATCCCGGATTTTCTTTTAGCTTCATATCATTTTATTGTTTTCCGTAAATATACTGTGAGAAATCATTTCAATATGAGTATCTTTACCCATGGTATTGTTATTTATTTTCAGATAAAAGAAAGTTCGGTGACCTCTTGTTATTCGTAAACCTGATGTTACAGAAATCAGTGTAGTTGTATAAATAAATTCTTGAGAGGATGACTTCCACTTAGATTTTTTTTTAAAAATATATTATGTTAACTTCAGAGTATGTCTCTAGAATAGTTTAAAGCCGGTATATATATACTTTCCCATGTTAAGTCATAACTTTTATAAACAGCGGAATTCCTTTTTTAAAACGCTTATGATGAAAACTGCGAAGCTATAAAAATATTCTGTGTGTAGGACTGACTCCCTCACTCTCTCTCTCTCTTTCTCTTTCTCGATTATATACATCCATACGGATATTAGAATATGAGTCTGGAAGTGTCAGAAGAAAAGTTTCAAAATTAATAAACTCTATGTTGTATTTGAACTTCAAATTTTATCAACAGATATTTTATCAACAGGTATCCTTCCCTGTGAAAACAGAGTTTTCACAGAATTCAAAAACAGAGTTTTCACAGGATTCACAAGAAAAGAAAAAATACATTTTAAAAATACGTTATGAATTTAATGGTATTTAGTTTATTCCTTCTTAAATGTGGATAACCAAGACTAATATTTAAGTCTATTTGAATGAAAAACATAATATTTGTAGTTTCCGGTGACATTTTTTTAGAAAATTTCTCATATTAGAAATAAAAATGTAGGTATATTAATTAATTAATAATTTATTAATCTTTTTTACTTTAAATTTAATTCTTTATTGTAAAAATGGTAGAAAAATACTTTAAATTCATTTAACAATCGAAAATTATTTTGTAAAATAATAATAAAATTAACATATAAGAATTCCTATAATTTTATTCTTTATAAAAACGTTAATAGCAAACATTTTAATGAATTTCTTATCAAACTGTATTATAAATTAATAAAAGCATGTATCATTTTTGTGGTACTACGATTATTGTTCGTTTTTTATTTACTGTAGGATGAACAAAAGTTCATACTATGTTTCATTTTCAATTCTGAGAACAAAACAAATACCTCATTTTGCAGTTAGTGAACCTGGACCAACATAGAATTTTTTTGTGTTTAAGAGTTATTAACGTGTGTGACTAATATCTTGGATTTTTTACCTTTTAGTATCATTCTCTTAATTCTCTTGAGCGGATTCGTGACTCTGATTGTTGATAGCCGCCCTGCTATGGATCAACATCATAATCAGTCCAGTACAATTTCTCAGGAACCAGTTGGTAATTTTGATTAAATTTTTTTTAACACCTTTCACGTTTTTAACTACTTAATGCCTTAAAGCGAAATTATGACGACAAAAGTATCTTACTGATTACTTTTTCTACTTCAGACAAATTTCACTTAACATTAAAATGAAATGTTTGTTTACGTTTTATCTCTCAAAGGAAAAATTTTATTGTTCTAAAAAACGTGATGCGTCATCCCCTATCATGCCTTATTTATTAATTATGGTTAAAAATACGGTTCTGAGAATTGTTAGCCGAAACTCGACTTTGGATGTACCTTTTAATCAGTCCATTACCATTTCTCAGGATCTAGTTCGTAATATCGATTCAAATTTTCTTGAAAATACTTCATTGTTTTTTAATTATTTAATGAATTACTTACAAAGTTCAATATGGCAGATTAATTTCACCTATCATTAAATTAACATGTTTTTTAAGTGTTATTACTCGAAGGACAAATTTTATAAAAATATTAAATATGGAATATTCCCTTAAATCATGAGCCATTTAATAATTATGGTTAAAACTTCAAGAAATTTCCGACAGTTCTTAATGAGTTTATAACTATTAACGATCTTATGAGACGATAAAATTTCTTTGCAAAAAAATAACTCTTGCAAACGAAATGAATTTAGAATTATAAAATGGCGTGCTTAATTAATTTTATTCCCAAACTGGTAGTCTAAAATAATCTATTAAATATTTGTACTGGTACTTTTGGATCATAAAGGAAGAAGTACAATAAGATTTTTTCCAAATATAAATTATCTAAATTTCATTCTTTTTCCATTTTGTAGAACAAAAAGGAAATTGAAAATTTAATTGAATTCAAAGTGCTATGTAACAAAACATAATCAGGCAAATCATTTATTCAAACTACATACATTTCTTTGAATTGTTATTAGCATCAAGTATTTAATGAACATTATTTACAGAATGGGTTTCCATAATAAATTTTGCACAAAAGAAAACTATAAAGGAATAGACAAAATTCACGTGATTGTCTCGCTCTTTGACTTTAGTGCAAGCAGTCATAGATGTTGAAGGTACCATGACATTACCCGAAGCATTTTTGCTATGTTAAAGATGTCCAGAAAAAATTTAACTCATTGAATTTTCCGTTTTCACTTTTTCACTATACAAATATTGTAATTCAACAATGAAATAGGAGTTAAATAAATAAACTAAGGATGAATTTCTAGCAATGTCATGTTGTCATGCCTCGTAAGGTTATTAAGGCACGTGATGATTTCAGCAATAATGTCTTATGCAATTTAAAATTGTACATGTCACCAAATTTTAGAAAAATAAAGTAAACTCGAAGAAAAGCTTTCGCAAACAAAAGCTCAATGAAATATCAACTTTTAAAGGTTAATGCCCGAAGAAAACTATTTTGGAAAGTTGAAAATAGTTCAGTAATCAATATAGATTAAAAAGAGTTGCATTCTTTATTGATAAAAGTACATGAATTTTATTTAAGGAAATTAATTAGTTGGAAGTAATGCCTAAAATTATTAGTAGCAGTGAAATTACACGCAAGATTTTAAAGGTTTATAGTGACACATTATTAATCACGTTTTTTATGTCGCAAAACTATAATTAAAAATTTAAATATAACTAACCATAATTAGAGATCTATTATACCTACTGGGACCTCATTCAAAAGATATTGTCGGTAAGATGAGTAATTGAAGTTTCTTTTCTTACATCTATTATCAGATGAAATGCGGCATCCTCCAATTATAAATGCAAAGTGTTTTGTAGCTAAATAATTTTTTACTAAAAACATTTATTCCATAATTCATTATTCAAAGTTTATGACAAACTTAAACTTCAGAAACTGTCAATATGACAAACAAGTGACAGAAGCAAACTTGATCTGAACAAGTCGTCATCAATGACAAGTATGTAAAAATATCTATTAAAATCTACTTTGTTCGGAGGCTGAGTCTAGCAATATTTAAACTTAAAAAATGAACTACTTTGAACTGATTGCTTGCTTTGATAATATCATGAAGGCAATGATTACTTATACTTATATTCCTGACAAGAAGATACTTCGTGGTATTCTTTAAATGGTTTAATCTGTCCATCTTTCTCTTTTCAATGTAAATTTCATTTATTAGAGGTCACCATTGGATTAAAACTAAAATTTTTGAAAATAAGATTTGAAAGATGTAAAACTTAAACACTCTTTATTATTTAACATTATATAATAAGTTAAATAATAAAGAGTGTTTAAGCAGTACAGGACAAAAATTAACTATAAAGCAGTACAGGACAAAAATTAACTTTCAATTATATCGATACAAAAGAATTCTTAAGCTCTTATCTGATTAAATAGAATAAATTACTTTTAAAATATTATCTGTATTGTTAAAAAAAAAGAACAAAACTGTAACTAATCACACACACAGATGTATGTGTGTGTGTGTGTGAGAGAGAGAGAAAGTAAGAGAGAATGAGCTTACAGCTGAAAAATGACAATACTTCTTAAAAATTGAGTTTATCTAATTGAAAGAACTTAAAATTTCTTTGCAGATGGGGACTTGTTGAAAAAGGATCTCGTGAATTGCCAACATATTTTACACCATTGTGTTAAAAATGTTGATTGCCACAACAATTTAATCTGCAGATTAGAAAAAGTCAACTGTTCCTACAAGTGCATGCCTGAGTCAGAAAATAAAAGTGTTCAAATGTTATACACTACATCTGCAGCTGAAACAGAGTTCAAATACCAAACACCAGTTATTAGAAAAATTATACGAGACCAATCTGAAATTTCAGATACAGAATTAATCGTAGGATTAAGTGT
This sequence comes from Latrodectus elegans, assembly GCA_030067965.1. Classification (NCBI taxonomy): domain Eukaryota; kingdom Metazoa; phylum Arthropoda; class Arachnida; order Araneae; family Theridiidae; genus Latrodectus; species Latrodectus elegans. Next base: position 58,543,931 of record CM057817.1, read on the forward strand.
CCTATGTCTTTTTATAAGTATAGGAATTTGTGCTAATCTGTGTGTCAATCTGTGTGCTAATGATGAATGCAAATGCAAACGAGTAATGAATGCTGAATGTAAATGCAAACGAGAAGAAAATACTGAAACTCTAGAAATACGAGATATTAATAACAATATCATATGATCTTGATTTTGATTTTTTTTTTAGCATAAGCATTTAACCGTTTTACTTACGATTGAAAAAATTTTATTGTCAACTTCTGCTACAAATATAGCTGATGTACAACAAGTTAAATTACAAAAAAAATTTATTACATGATAGTAAAAAATTGTTTATTTTCTTAAGCTAAAAAAATGGCATGAATTTTTTTGGACACATATTCACCAGTTAATTTGAGAAATAACAGCCTTAATTTTTTTAATACCTGAACAAGTTAATATGTTTTTATATTGTGAAAATACACTGCGAATATTAATTAATTTAGTTAGGATGCCTATACATTTTGCACAGTAACAATTTCTGTTTCACTAAAGTGATTCATTTTAGTAGATTTAAACTAATAAAATAAATGCAAAGTTTAGATTAAAATATGTTTTCATTTTTAATACTCGTTTCAAAATAATAAACAGTTTAATTATTTGTTAAAAAGTCTATTTTCTTTTATGCAATAATATTTATTAAGCATATATAGGATTTAAAATATTTGTGACAGAAAATTGCAATGCAATTATATCTGAGTATTTAAATTAACTTATGCAGCAATTAAATTTTTTTTCAAATAGCAAATCTAAGATCATACAACAATTTCTTTAAATATTAAATATTTTAAAATAAACATAAAGAAAAAATCATTAAAAATATATAGTAATTTTATTTAATTTATGAATAAGTATTAGAAGAGATTGACCTAAAAAAAATTATGACAATTACAGTTTCTTTAAAAAGCCAATTTCTTTAAAAATAAATAAAAATTAAAAAAATACATAAATGAACATATTTACTATTCAAAAATAACGGCAGATACGGGGATGTGTTATTTTCTTTCATCCTCATTCCTAATTGATGACTTATTAGTGTGCTTTCCAAAGTTGACGATAGTTGAAACCGATCTGTTCTTTTCCTTTCATGCCAAAAGATCACTTTACGACAGATTATTGCCTTATTTTTTGACATATATTTTAGTTTTCAATATTTTGAAATTCATAAAATAGTAATATTTATTACTCACAGAAATATTATCAAGATCATATTATTGTTGCTTTTTAAGTACTTATATAAAGTATTTATTGTACTGTGTAGAAAAAGAAATATATAAAACATATTGCAGCTGTATTGTAATTAGTTATATATTGTAGCAGTTATGTTGAAGACTAGTATTATATTGTACTTGAAATCTAAACTACTGATATTGTATTTCTTTTCTTATTTAATAAAATAAGTTCAGCTTGCTTTTGAAAATTTTATTAAACATCTTTCAAAAAAAAAAAAAAACATTTAAAAATTTAGCAAACACCTTAAACAGAAATTTTTAAAATGTTAACTGGGAAAATATTAACCAAATAAATTTAATCAAACAAATTATGTACAGAGAAAATATTTTTCTGACCTTTTATTTATAGTTTTTTTATGTATAATATCTAACATTATATTTTACTTAGGCAGACAGACTTGACTTTTATTTACTACTAGCTAGGTTTTTCTAATTTTAAAATTTTACATTGCATTTAAAAAATAGTTTACAAAATTCTTAAAATATCTGAATTTTCTGATATTTTTGTGCATATTTTAAAGGTTTCAAATTTAAAACAAAGAAAAGTGTGGAAAATTAATTTAAAGTGGAAATAATAACAACACAGTTTAACTAAATTTCAAAACTCTATACTAAATATAAACAATTTGCCTCTGAAATACTATTTTTTATTCCAACACAGTTTTTAAATTATCATTGGTGTAAACGATTTATTATATTTACTCTTTAATGCCTTCACAATTATAGAAGCGAGATATTTTCCATAAACAAACACATTTACTGTGGTAGAGCTAACTACATAGCTCTACCCCATAGTAAATGGCTCTGGGCTAAGTACAGGGGAATAACCTGGTGCAAAAACATGAAACATTTATTAGGAACAAATTAGCTTATTCTATTTTAAATTCTTAGCATTCTCACAAAAATATGCAATTATTTAAATTCGAAATTAAATTAAAACTTGATGAAATGGATAAAAATAATTTTAAGAAACTAAAAATCCTGGAACTGTTGATGAAGATTAGAAAGTAAAAGTTGCTTATTATTCACATTAACATGTCATAATATTTGATATAATTATAGCATTACTTTAGATTTCTTTTTTTACAGATGGGACATTTAAATTTTCATTTGACTGAAAGTTTAGAAAAGTTTCTAACTTTAAAAATTATTATACTTTAAACACAAATGTAGAGTTTAAAAAATATATAATTAAACTAGAATTTTTAGTGATACCCATACTTTTTCATCAAACAATTTCTTAACTTCCTATCAAACAATATTCTAAGTCATAAATTGTTATCCTAAATTATAAATTTATATAAATAAAATAATATATTTACATCTTAAATTATAGAACATAAAAGTCTATCAAATAATTTTAGGTCATGCAGATTTTGAGGTTAAGAAATGCATGATAAATTACGTTGAGAAGAAAATTGTGTGTGATACTATTTCAATGTGTTAGGAGTATGAAATTAGAAAAAGTATTTCCTTTCCAAAATGCTGATGAAAAGAATTGTTATCTTAATAGAAAAACTGTGCTCTTGATCCTTTCTTAAAATCAGTTTGGCAGGTTGAATTGAGAGATAAATTTGATAGAAAAATTTTTGTGACTGAACCATTCAATAAAAATTAAGATTATTTTATTGTTCAGGAAGTACTTAATAATTCCAATGATAGAGTAATAATTCCAATAACAGAGTATCAAAAGTTCTACTCACATAGTTGTATCCAATATCCACACAAATGTATATCCATTCAATTTTTCCTATTTCTTTATAATCTTGCTCTCCAAACACACAATTTTAATCTATATAATAAATATCAAGTTAATTTTAAATAATTTGCAGTGACATAATTAACAAATATTTTTAAGTAAGGTTTGGGTGAAGCCCCCTTAGCTTTATATTATTTTTCATCATTTTTATGGTTGCACTACAATAACATTATTGTTAAAATTTCAAGCTAAAATGTGTGTGTGGAATACTATTTAAGGAGATAGCAAATGTAATTAATCAGGAACATTATTTTCATTAAATAAACATATTTAGCATTTCTATTTACAAAAAGTAGATTATTTCAGTTTATATTAATTTCAACATTTTAGTTTATTTTGTTGCTGTGATCCTAAGAAACATTTTCATAAAAATGTTTTAAAAAGACCAAAACAGACCAGCCAATATAAAAAAAAATAAATCCCCCCTCCCCCCAAAAAAAACAATAAAAACTTTTTATTTAATTATATTTAAGGGCTTACTACAGCGTATAACAGCACTCTTTGGATTAAATGATCTCAAGTAACTACCAGACCCCATATGAATTACTGAGACAGTAAGACTTTGGCTTTTTGCCTATTACTCACGTCTGAAATTCCTTGGTTGCGATTGCGATATATGAATATAGCACATTTTGTTTAAGAAATCCCTTATAAATGCAATACAGAGTACATGCTAAAAAAGCTTTATAACGGAATTAGGCTGTAACAATATCTATTACAAAAGAAGCTGAATTTATGATTTCTTACATTAAATAATATGTTGAATTGTCTAATTTTGCACTAGAAATGTACTGGTAGCGAAGAAAATTCTGAATAAATGAAATATATTTCTTGAATGCCTGAATCAAAATATTTGGTCATTCAGGCATACATCTTTTGAGTACAAAGTGGAAACATAATGAACAGTTGCTACCATAATGAATTTTTTAATATTTATTTTATTGTAATATTCCAAGCACGCTAATGAATTTTTAGGCATTTAACCGTTGAAATATACATGCCCAATTTCCAACTCTACTTAAATTTAACAGGAACATCCAAATGAATGAATGACATCCAAAATGTTTAAATACAAAGATAATGACTTCACAAACCTGAAACTTTCATTGTATCCAAAGTACAAAAATAAGTGCAAGTGTAGGTACAATTAAACAACACCACGTCAACTAAAGATGCAAATATAAATTTTCCTACCAGAGAAGACAAAAATTATCTTTGCTGTCAGTTGGCCAGTTTTTTTAATTGTTGAAATATACCATCTCTAAATACCATCACCATCTTTGAAATATAAATATATTATTTATACAATTATTTATTTAAAAAAAATATTATTTTTATGAGTTACATATTTAATTTTACTTTCTATTTGTATTGATTAGAAGAAATTCTTCTGTTTTTTATTTCAAAGTAAATTTCCTTAAATTTAGCAATCTTATAGTTTTGTAACCTTAATCTGTCAGAATTACGACAATGTTATTTAGTCAGGCTTAATCTAAATAACATTATCTTAATTCTAGAGGCAGTCTTTACTCTCTTAACAAAAAATTTCAATAAAACGAAAACAAAGGTTCTTATTGTATATAGATTCTACTCTCTTCTCCAGAATTTTATTTTCATTTATGAACAACCTAAAATAAACTTCTTTCAGGGGAATTTCAGATTTCTTACGTAAACATCTAATAAAAATTAGCCTTTATTTTGCCAAATGGAGGTGAATTCCACTAAGATGCAAATGAATATATGTGAAATAAAGTTGATGAAATAAATTTAAATAAAAGATTTTTCAAGTACAGCTTCATGTAATATAATTTTTAAATGTTTGCATATAATGGTCTGATATAAACATATCTAATTCAAAAATATTTAAGAACATTTACTATAAAATTAACTTCGAAATACATGACAATTTTTTAATGAATTTCCATTTAATCTGAATTTTAATGAATTTAGAAAATGCAATTTTGTTGATATTAAGTGTCTAGATAATAAACTTGAATCAAGAAGCTGCTTTTCCGCACTAGTTTCATAACTTAAAACTAATACTTAAAATCAGGCATACAAACTTTACAAACTTACCTACACACCAATTTTACAGAAATAAAATATCTGTTTTTTATATTTCATTTCTTGCTACATCCACTATTTATATTATATAAATATTTTAGAAGTATAAAATGATTAAAAAAAACTTTGTAACAATTAAAAGAAAAACTTAAATGCCTTGAAATTTTAATTCCAATTATCTGAATGAAAAACACATGCTGAATTAAGGAATTAAGAAATTATTCTGTTTTCTCTATCATTACTACATTTACATAAAATCTGTCAAGTTATGTTTGGGACAAAAGTACACCTTTCTACAGAAAACGCAAAACGGTGCAGCATATTTTATTATTTTGTGGACTTGTAAGGAAAAGGTATGGGGTATTATATGGACTTATATTTTTTAAAGTTAATAGATTAGATGCATTTCGAAGAGAAGGAAATAAAAATTGTAACTGGTAACTTTCTGTTTCAACCCATAGTTTGACCATTAATGGAAGGGAATAATCAGTCACAAAAACGCTGATAATCTTTGAGATTTATTTCACCATCTTTTCTAACATTTTATGTCAATCAAATTGTTTGTTTTTAATAATTAATCATTGTCACACATTTTTGTATCTAAAATTTTACAACGAAAAAAAAAATTAAATGCGTGTTCTCTGCATTCACCGCTTCAAAAAATCAAAGAAATGAAAGTTCTTCTGTCATTAAGTAAAGTTTATTTTTAGGTTGTAAAATCAAATACCTCTCTTTGATTGTTTCCAAAAATTTATTACAGTCGTAAAAATGATAATTAAAAGTTTACGGACGATATAAACTATAAATGAATTTTTAATTAAGCTTTCTGGATTATTTTTTGTGGTCACAGTGATATTAATTACTATAATAATGGTCGCGGAAAGCTGAAAAGCCATGGATAATTTTTAATTTTCCTATATAGAAATCAGTAATGAATTTTTTCATGAAATAAAATTTCAAAATGAAATTAAATTAAATCATGATGAATAATCATCATAATGATAAATGAATGAGAGAAGGAAATCAAAAATATCAAAATGAAATGAAATTAAAATATACAAACAAAAATAACCAAATTCTTCATTTATAGTTAACTTTTTCGCTTTTATGTACAGAAACGTATGTAAAGAAATAAATACAAGACAGATAAACATCTATAGCTTATATCAATAAAAAATTATAAAAATTATTCATATATGAGAAGTCGAAAGCGTTTTCTATTTAAATCAAAAGGAGATTTCCTATGAAAGTTATATCTACTTTGATAGGTTTTGTTACAAAATAATTAGAAAGTAAATATTTACAAATTTTTAATTACTTTAATTTATTTCATTGTTATGAATTGTTTTTCATTTATAATTCAGGATTTTATTTAGTTAAAAGTAATGCAGAATTGTCCATACAATCAATTCAACTAGAAATTTCAGAAAAAAAAAAATTTTGCTCTTGGTTAAAAGTGAAATATTTTCAACAAATATGTTTGGTTTCTTAAATTGATTTCATTCAGAATTTATAAAATTAAATATAAAAAGAAACCAAATTTTGCTTTCATTTCTCATAGGACACACTTATTAGTCACCGATTCAGCAAAGGATATTCTAAAAAAAAAACTTTTGAAAAGAACTTGATGATGGAAATTAGAGCCATGATGGAAATTAGTATCATTTACACTGCTTGATGATGGAAATTAGTAGCTTTCGCCTCCTCCTCCAACGCATGCGCATTGTATCTGCGCTACAGTCACCACATAGAGCTCAAGTGTTCTCTTTGGCTATTTTACTTTTTATCTCCGATGTTGCTAGCTTTATGTTGTGTTATAATAAAAATGTCTCGTGCTAACATGAGTTGCATTAATTTTTTATATGTAAGAAACCCGCTTTGGATTAAGCATTCTCCACATTTCTGGCATCCCTGTTGAGATGTGTTACATTTTAAGCATAATTTAACTCACTGATAATTAAGCGCTTTTGCTTTGACTTCCATTAATAAAAATGGATTTCGACAATATTAAACAAGAAAGAAAAACATTACAAAATTCATTTTACAAAAATCGTTGATAAAAACCTAACGGTCTATTAAAATCAATAAGCATAGATACTGAAGAATTTGAAATTTGTTACGAACAGCTCACAAAAAATATAAAACATCACACTCGAAAGATATGAAATATTTTGAACACTTTGAAAAGATGGATTCTAATGAATTGCATTTTGAAAAGGAGCATGAAATGGCACAAAAATTCTATAAAAAATTGTCTGAATATATGTTAAAAATTTTTTTTACGAAACAGAATGATAACAGTGAAATCACTGTTTCGCCAGAAGTGAACAGAGCTACTTCAACAGTCATTCTCCTTTGATTTTATCTAAGAAATAGAAAGTACCTTAAATAGAAATCATGCAATTTGATGATTATCCGAGAAACTGGTTTAATTTTTCTAATAGATTTAGTAAGATACACGAAGATTGCAGAATAGATATCAGAGACAAGTTACTCTACTTAATTCAATTCACCAAGTCAAATTCTGTTCCAAGGCTAATAGCAGAAAGCTTTCCAGCCACCGAAGCCAACTATGAGAAAGCTGTGGAGTCTCTTTCTAATCAATTTGGAAAAGAAAGCATTCTCATACAAGTTCACATTCGCAATTTACTAAAGTTAGTCATAACTGACAAGTCACATGTCAATTTTATAACACTGCACGATAAGTTGCAAACGCAATTTCGCTCGCTTGAATCCTTAGGGCTCTCAAAGGAAAAATTTGCTTCTTTATTATAACCGTTGGTAAAATCTGCTCTTCCAACCGATTTAATAAAAAAAAATTTCGGAGATATAGAGAAGAATGACTCCTGATAATTAAGGTAAAAGTGGCTTGGAATTATATTAATTGATTTTATTAAAACAAAAGTTGATACAGAATTTAGAATTAAAATCACATATGATGTTTTGATTCTGAAAAAAGTAAATGTTAAAAAAATATTTAATGAATCTAAATCTATTCCTACCACATATGAGTTATTTTAAGTATGAATAATAACAATATATATATATAATTATAGTACTAAGTTTAAAAAATATGCATTCATTTTTTGTGATAATTCATCTTATTTGTCTCAAAATTGTAATGACATATTTGCTGGAAATCCTAAGTTTAAGAGGAAAATAGAAAAAAAGAAAAGGGCTTGTTTTGTTTATTTAAAGAAAAATTATAAGAAAATAAATATGCGTGGATATCAATAAATATCTTATAAATAAACATTAATGCATGCCTGGCCTTAGGCATTCTTTATATAAAAATCGCCATTTTTTATAACTTTATGCCGAGATTTACCATTTCATAAAGCAGATGATAAATTAAACATTAAAAAATGTGAAAACAAAACAAGCACTTTTAATAGTTACATAACATCAACAGGTGTTTCGCTTCAAACATTAATTGTTCAAAGTCATATAATGTATCAAAGAAAAAATTCATTAAAACTACATATGATAGTGATTCTATGAAATTTTATATATCTGCAGATATTGTTAAAAGCGTGAATTTTAATTGCATCGGTGAAACCAAAATTAAACTATCTTTATTTTGTTAAATTGAGACTCCAAAAAAGCTATGTAAAAAAATTATTTTATTGAATTAAGTGATATTAAATGTAAATTTTAAAATGTGAAATAGAAGTTCTTAGTGAGTAGTAAATTTCTTCTAAAGTTTAGCGAATTCCATGGTTATATGATCTCAAGCCCAAAAGAATTAAAATAAATGAGTAAGAAAAAATTCATTTAATGTTGATAAGGAAATTAAATTGTTACTTGGGACAGATATTGCTTGTAAGCTGTTAATTTATGAAATTATTAATCTGAAGTCAGGAATTAGACAGTTAATACTAGACCTGGCTGGACCATGAGGAGAAAACTTGATTCTGACTCTGATCTTGGCATTATTGAAAGAAGTTTTAATGAAAAAGTCAAGGGATTTTGTTATATACTCCATCGTGCTGTAATGGAATAAAAGAGCACTACGACTGTTAGACAGGTATTTAACGCGAGTAACCAACCATCTGATTCTCCATTGTTGAACGATTGTTTGTCCTCAGGGTCGAATTTAATCGAACTGATTTTTTTCAATTCTAAATCGGTTTCATAAGAATTACATGGACATTACATCATATTGAAAAAGCTTTCTTAAAAATAGCGGTAAGAGAAAAAGATAGGGATTCTTTTACAGCTTTTTAGATTTGATAAAGAAAATGGAGAACATATAGTGGAATATGGCCATCGAAGAGTGGCACTTGGTTAAAATTGTATTGTACTGATTTACTGGCAGCCGCTTTAAAGTATGATTTAAACAATGTTCTGGTTAATTTAAAGCACACAGTGGAAATTCAAACACTGCTTAACTGTAAATATGGCTCCTACTTAACTGTAAATATCAAACACTGCTTAACTGTAAAAAAGTACTTAACTGCTTAACGAGTTTGAATTCTGCAATAGAATTTAAAAAGTTTTTCTTGTAATCAAATGTAAATATGGCTCGTGGTTCATTTAATCTAAGAAGCTGGAATTCTAATATAAGCAGCTAATTGTTTGAATATTTTTCTTGAATATATTTTTGAATATTTATTGTCTTAAATATTTTTCTCCAGATTATTTTGGAATTTTTGTGTTTTTGAAGCTGTTTGCAGATATGAATGCTGAAAGAAAGGAAACTTCACCTGAAATATGAAAATTAGTTATTAATTGGCATATTGAAAGTGGAAAATCTATTAGAGAAACTGCTAAAACAGTAAACTTGAGTCACTTAACAATTTTCAATATCATTAAACGATATAAAAAGAATCATATGGTTTGCAATAAAAGAAGATATGGCAGACCATCAAAGCTGTCCAATGGAATAAAGCGAATTGCCGTTCTAATTATTAAAAAAAATCCAACAATAAGTGCCCCTAAAGTTGCTTCTGATTTACAAGCATTATATGGAATAATTGTTAAGCCTGAGACTATTAAAAGAGTAATTCGATTTGCTGGATATCACGGTAGAGTAATCAGGAAAACATCCTTCGTAAGTGAAAAAAATAGAAAACTCAGACTGGCTTTCGCAAAATCCAACATAAATAAAAATTCTGATAAAATTCAAATAGAATAAAATATAATAAAATATAATATTCAAATAGATATAAAGTTATATTTGCTGATGAGAGTAAATTTAATATATTTTATTCTGACGCTAGAGAACCTTGGTGTGGAGAAAAACGAGGTAAGGATTTCATAAATAGAACTTGGTGCCAACAGTAAAACATGGTGGAGGAGGAGTTATGAAATGCGGGTGTATGTCGTCCACTGGAGATTGCAATCTTGTTTTCATTGACAGTAAAATGGATCAGTACAAGTGTATTGACATTCTAAAGCAAAATTTTAAATCTTCAGCAAGAAAATTGAATCTTCATAAAAAAATTTTAATTCTACCAGGACAAAGACCCCAAGCAAACTGCTTTGAACGTTAGACTCTAGCTGCTGTATAACTTTCCTGAAATCATAAAAACACCACCACTATCTCCAGACTTACATTCCATAGAGAATATTTGGCTAGAATGAGAATCAAGAATTCGCAAACACACCATTTCATCAAAACCACAAATAAAAACCGTGTTTCAAGAAGAATGGGGTAAAATCACTCCAGAAATCACAGAAAAAATTACTCAAATCCATTCCAAGAAGATTAAATCATGTTTTAAGCATAAAAAGAAATCCAACAAAGTATTAAAACCTTTTCAAAAGTAAAATTTTAGATAAATATTTGATGGAAAAGTAAGTGTCCCATCACTTATGTGAGCTTTTTTTTTTTGCTCCGTTCTAAGCAATTGTATTTTTATTCAATTAATATTTTAATATTTTGACAAAATGTAGGCTATGTAATAATTGTTACTAAATTTAAGTATGAAACACACCCACAAAAATATTTTCATGCATTTTTAATTAATTTTATTACAGCATCCTTTTGAAAAGCACAAGTATCCCATCACTTTTGTGAGACACTGTATATAGACAGCAGATTCCGAAGTAAATAAAAAGAATCACATACTCTCCGAGTTACTGCGCATGCGTAAGAGGAGGCGAAAACGGTTTTTATTTTGGCTGTGCTCACAGCAACTTCTCTCACCTTTTGAGCGTGACGGGTTAAGCACCAAAATCTATAAAATACTAATTAATAATATGATATAAAGGAAATACACAAATGAACATATATATGTATATATATATACATAATATTTAATATTTTCTTACAATAACTATAAATTTAGCTAAATGGAAGTAAAAATGGTATGCAAAATAGAAAATTGAGATCGAGCAAACTGACAAGAAAATAGGACATTAAAAATTATTTATTAATAGGTCTCACAATTCGAGAATTACTAATTTTTATCGTTAGTGGTTCGTTACCTCTATCAAAAATTGGATTTTTGATTCCCAGTCCAAACGATCGTTAAATCGGTCTTAAAGTTTTAAAACTTTTGGTTTTAGTGACGACGAGTTTTTTCCTTCCATGGAGATCACACACACACATGAAAAAATTACTTTCTTTATTGTTCTTAAGCTCCAAAAGGAACGTTTTTTACTAATATCTTCTATAAGACTGATCTCTCTAAGATTTTTAACTTTATAATTCCTTCACGAAAGCTGTTGTAACTGTAATAAATATTCAGAACAAAAATGGGACTTTAAAGCATATATAAGGTCGGTAAATACTTAATTCGTTTGTACAATTTCACTTTGTTGAGTTCACATTATCAACTTCACTTTGTCGTTTGCTCACTTTCACTTTGTCAACACAACAAGGTTTGGCAATTCCAGACTTTGAATTTTTGTGTAAGAATTGTCAGGTGGTTCATAATCGATGTCTCCCGACACCTATGTACGGGGACCATGAATTTACTAATCTTACACTGTAGCATAATATAGTTAAGTAATTCTTCGTATTCAAAAGACGCATGAACCAATGTTTTCCTTAATATTTCTTTGGAAATTTGAATGAGACAATGAAACCAGACTGAGGATGGTGGATTAAAATACCACTCTATCTTTTGTTCGGCAGATATGAAATGTACACCATCCCACTTAATAGTTTGCAGAACCTTGTCTACCCCTATAAAATTCTTTCCATTATCTGAATACATAGTTGAAGAACCCCCTTGAAGCACAATAAAGCGCCTTGAAGACTGAATAAAACATTCAGTGCTTAACAATGAGACGAGTTTTAGGTGGATAGCTTGATATAATACTACACCAGTTATTCTCAACCTGTGAGGAGCGCCACACTAGTGGGGCGCGAGAATTATCCAAGCAAAAATGTTACTTAAAAAAATTGTGATTGAGAAACTAAAAGGAAAGACATACACATATTCAAAACAAAATACATTTTGACATATTTAATGATTAACTTATTAAATTAAAACAACTTACTAAATTAAAAACAAATTTAATAATATTTAGTGACTTCCTTGGGCTTGTCTTTCAGAGCAAAGTTTTTAGAAGGAGGGTTTACCATTAGAAATAGAAACTCTGAGTTCTCTTTCTATATTTAACCCCTTGACTGACGAATTAAATGGAATTTGATGCGACAAAAAAAAACTATTTAATTTCGCTTAATTGAACTACACCATCAATTTACACCATCATCCCCACTTTCATATAATGCATCCGGCTTATACATGTTACGGGGATTATTTATAATCTTTACTAAACTCAAATATTGGCTAGTATAACATTCACCGTGCGAGACTTCTGCTAAACTGAACTCTTACTTTCAGTGTGCTTTTTTAAATGAGAATCGTCGAACGAGTGAAGCAACTATGTAATCTAATTGTAACTTGCACGGCGTCCGCCGAAAGAAGCGCTTGACGAGTCTGACTCGTTAAAGTCTGTGATGGCCCAGGAAATCAATGACGAGTCAGACTCGTCAAAGTCAGTCAAGGGGTTAACTGAGATCTATATTTTGTCTTCAAAGAAGCGACCACAGAAATTTCAGTTTCACAAAGGTAAGATGTTAAAAATGGTAGTAGAACGCGAAATGCCCTTGTTTTTAGTGTAGAAAACTCATCATCCACTCCTGCCCAAAATTCAAAGAGTGATTTATTACACAATTGTCTTTTGGTTTCGCCGCTTGCCAAGAAGTCTATGAAGGTTTCTTTCTCTTCAATTGAGAGTCCTTCGGGAGTATTTTGAAATGGATCCCTATCCCACTTGTAACTTGATATCAGTTTGTCACCAGCAAGAAATTACTTTTTAAAATTCTTTGCTAGCATTGCTAAATGATTTTCAATGGTTACGAAAACAACTTTTAAATGTTCTACAGCCTTGTATGTTATAATACAATCATTCAAATTTGCAAACATTGTTAAGTTTTCTTGCTTTAAATTTCTGCTCCACAGTTCCAAATTCCTACAAAAAGCATTAACTTTATTACTCGTATCCAATATATGCGTATTTTTTCCTTGCAGTTGAAGATTTAAGTTAATTAATTTCTCGAATATGTCGACCACATGTAGCTCAATTTCATCACAAATAAGCTATCGCGAAAATTCTCAGCTTCTGGTCTGTTTTCCTCTTCTAGAAAAACGGTGATTTCTTCTCTTAATTCATAAACACGTTGCAAAAATTTCCTTCGTGATAACTATCTTGCCTCGCAATAAAATAATAACACTGAATGTATTGCACCCATGTCTTAACAAAGTGAGGAAAAGATTCTTGATTTCAGGGGTCTCATTTTTATATAATTTACTACGGTTACACAACCGTAGTTAATACAATATTCAAACCATGATTCATTTCATTGGTAGCCAAAGCTTCACTGTGGATCATGCAATGTATCCAGACGCTTTGTAGCGATTTTTTTCACAAGTGCTTGAATACTTTGTAACCTTCCGGACATAGAACGAGCTCATTCCGACTCAATTTTTCCATTCTATGTTTGTCTCTTTCATAAAATCATTTAACATAGCAAATAATGCGAGTGATGTTGCTTTGAGTTCTATTGGTTTGCAGAAAAGTAATTCTTCTACTACTGAAAAATCATCACAAAATCTAACATAAGCAATGAAATGAGCATCTACTCATTACTATCTGTTGCCTCATCGAGTTGTATTGAAAACAATTTGTCACTCAACTTCGACAAAAGTTGACACTCTATATCTTCACCTATATCAGCAATTCGACGGGCAACAGTATAAGTTGAAAGAAGTATAGACTGCAATTGTTTTGCAAAATTACTTTCAAACATAATTTCTACAATCTCAATTGCGGCTGGCGAAATAAGTTCTTCACCAATGGTGTGAGACTTTCTACATCTGGCTATTTTATATGAAACTTTGTAAGAGACAATTAAAGCTTTTCATTCACAGACAAAGCTTTTTTAAACAATGATTTTGGCTTTTCATATGATTTTAATTTTAATTCGAAGATTTCTCTGGGTTTGTTTACGTACTAACTATGAAACGCGTTTCCAAATGTCGTTTAAATTTATTAGGTCTCATGCTATCTGCCACCAACATTATTGAACAGGGGCCTTTCTCCTTCATTTACTTCAGTACTAGTGAACCCAAAATTTAAGTATTCTTGAGAATATTTTCTTGATTTTATTTTCGGCACCTTGCTCGTCTGTCTATTTGTTGATGCTTGTCTATCGTCTAATGCCCCCTTACGCCCGCTTAAAAGTTTATTCATGATTCTGCATAAGTCTGCTGCCGTGAATATTTAATACAGTGAATTGCAGTTACACGGAAATATATATAACATACACATTCAGAATAAATTCAATAGCGATAGAAGGATCGACTCGAATGAGATTGTCTGGAATTGAAATAGGTGTCATAGAACTTTCTCCTTCTCCCTGAGAGAAAACATTTGTTCACATCTGCGCACGCTCCTAACTTAACTTTTAGGCTGACCAGACAAATTGAACCTTCTCTCGAAATCGTGAGAATACCCAACATGACGGTACGCAAGAGCAATAAAAAGGCATAGGATTCTTGTTATTTCAACGCTGAGGATCGGTGTTGCAAAATGTCAATAAATTTTCGTATTCTTGGTAGTTTGTAAAGTTTAAATTTAAGGTTGTAGTGTAGGTTTAGCGCCAAAATACTCAAAATACATTATTATTGTATACATTTTATTGTATGAGGTGGGGAGTAGGGCACGATGAAAATTATGATTGAAAATTGGGCCGTGAATACTAAAAGGTTGAGAAACACTGCACTACACAGGTGAATAATACAGTGTAATATTTTCCAACTTTTCTCTAATACAACGTCTCAGCAAGATCACATCCCACAATTTCAAAATCGTATGCATCGCGGACCCTATTATTTAGTAAAATACTTGATATTGTTTCACATTTTTTTAACCATGAATCTTAGATATTTTACACATTTATCAAAGCAATTTCTTATTCTCTTTTACTGATTTTCAAAATTCAATATTTCTCTCTTAAATGACACATTGATACTGTAATAAGTAAAATTGTATAATAATAACACATAACATATTTACAACACATTAATATTGTATTGTAATAAGTTCCTGCATTTTATAAGTCTGTATAAGTAAACTTTATCAGCATTTTTGCAATAAAATTATCAGAAAGTAAAATTTAACAGGAAACTTATGCTCATATTTATAATCTCGAAAGTCAACATATGAGACCATAGCTCTTATTAGACATGTATAAATTAGCTCTTATGAAACAGTAAAATCTACCACTGGTCTAAGTTGCTTTAATTTACCATCCATTTCACTCTTATAATATTTTTTTGAACAATCAACAATAAACTTACATCTCGTTTTACAATTGCTTTTATCGTTAAGTCCTAAGAGAGATTTTTTTTATCAACATTTACGACATTATTAAAAAATCCATGCTATAATAATTACATTTTCTTAAATAAAGTAAAAGACTATAGAATTTTTAACATCGTTATCATTTCTGGTTAAAATAGTTATGAGTGTTTTCTGAATTCACTAATTCTTTATTTGGTTTACTATTTGATTCAGGCTAGTACTCTTTACTTTCACGAAGCCAATGGGGCTCTTCTCACCATTTTTCCCGATCTGTTGCTCAGCGGAGCAACACTTAGATAGCAAATCAGCTATCTAGGGGTTCACCTAAGTGAGCAATACTTAGATCTAAAACCAGATCTATCTAGATAGCAAATCGGCAGGACTAAGAGTGCCCGAAATGAGATTCCGTCGAGAAGACGGGGTCAAATAATGAATTTCTATGACACTATTGTGCATGAAAATTCTTCAATTATGGTTACGTTGAATCTAACATGAAGCAGTTGTTGAATTATTCCAACAATTAATATCAGTATTATCTAGATTAAGATCTTTGATAATGGACGATAACCGTCTATCACATGCACAGCATGCTAAAAGTTCAAGGTGAGAAATCGTTTCAAGCTTTAAGGGAGCTATCCTATATCTTGTATGAACTGAACTAATCTGGCATGAACATTTATTTTACACTCTTAAAAATGCATGCATTATACGCCTTCTGACTTCTATCACAAAGTAAATGTAAACTTATTGTTTCATCAATTAACTGAATACGAAAAAATCTTGGAATACTGTTTTCTGAATGTAAATAAAATTTTTGCTGCCCAAATTTATCTTTTTTAGGTAGAGCTTTAAATTTTAAGTTTCTTAATAATTAATTTTGAAATCAGCATTACTGGTGCGGTATAACCTATTATGTCGAAAACTTTGGTAAGCTGCAGCTGACATCATTCTTTTCATAACTGGTTACTGTGTTTTTTTCCCCTCTATTTTTCACGAAAAGGTACCTCTAAAAAATGTCATACAAAACCTAAAACGTACACATTGTCTACTATGCAGGAACTACCCTTAAATAATTCACTGTTTATACAGTATTTCCAACTTCTTAGATGTAAAGAACCAGAAGCTTAATTTTGATCCCCAAAGAAACTCTTTTAAATCTATCTCGGAATTTAGACTGCTTAGACAGTTATTGATGTTAAATGTTTTTTAAAATCTCCACAGTATGTTTTAAGTTTTCAGGTACCTTGTTTAAATGGTACTGTTGAATAGCTGTCAATAAAAATGGTCTATAAGTAAACCAAACAGCATTCTTCGATGTCGCTATTCCTCTACATGTTACCCATTGTCTCCATCGAACCCCAAAAACAGTATAAAATTCCTATCTATCTCTTTTATAGTGATTAGCAAAAAAGCTTCGACAATATCTGATGTAATGCCAACGTAATTCTTATGAAACCGATTTAGAATTGAAGGAATCAGTTCAATTAAATTTGGCCCAGAGGACAATCGTTCAACTGTGAGGAATGGGATGGATAGAAACTGGCATAAACTATCGATCTGACACTTGTGGTGCTGTACTCTTTAATAATGATGTAAATAATGGCCTGCATACACTTTTTCATTGAAAATCCTTTCAATTAGAGCAAGATTCAACCAATTCTTAAAAATTCTACAATACTTTTTAAATTTTTCCGAATTCATTAATTTTCTTTTTGTTCCGAAAATGCCAGTGATCACTCTATTATCAGATAAGAGAGAGTTGTTTAGTGCCCAAGAGAAAGTGATCTCATAACTTCAACCATGAGAGATTAATAAAGAGTCTCCTTAAAATGTTTCTGAGTATCCTCTTGTAACTGAGATTAACTTTTTACTATGAAGCTTTCAGTTATTTCAGAAACATCCAACATCCACAGTTCACCAGTCAATCTATATTTTACAAGTAGAGATGAAATGATAAAAGAAACTGAACTTTCAGAGTCAGAATCAAATGTTCCTGTAATGGTCCTTCCAAGTCTAGGGTTAACTGCTGAATTCATACTTCAGATTAATAATTTCAATATTTAACAGTTTACCCCATTATCTGCCCCAATTAACAATTTAATTTCCTCATCAACATTAAATGAATTATTTTTTGAATAATCAATTTTAATTCCTTAAGGCTTGAGATTATATAATCATGGACCATATAGAATATGTTAAGTTTCAAAACAAATTTGTTTCTGTGATTCAGAGCTTCTACTTTACATTTATATTTACATTCAATTTTCTCTTAATTCAATAACACAAATTTTAAACACCTTTTTTCATGTAGTTTCGAAACTTCAAAATAAAGATTGTTTAATTTTAGTTTCTTCAACGCACTTAAAATTCATACATTTTATATTATCTTCCCATATTTAAAATTTCATAAACCCACTGCTAATCACTGTTATAACAAAATTTTTCCTTGAATTATTACCAATTTTGACTGTTAATGTTTGAATAGAATCATCTAAAGATTTTAGACATAACAATTAAGAGTGCTTTTTTTGCTTTCACAGTTTTCAACGTTAAACATATAAACTGCTTTATGAGATGATAAATAGGGGATAAAATAACAAAATTACGATTTTTTAGATAGAAAACACCTACAACGAAACATACATTGCTTGCTCTCTCTTATATGATTTTTCATTAAACAAACAAAACAAGCATTCTTCTTTTTTATAATAATCTTCTTGCATTTAAGATTCATAACAAATGTGTCATTACAATTTTTAGAATAATGAGTTGACTTATCACAAAAAATACTTATACTCTTTAAATTTAGTACTGTAATTGTATATTATTACTATTCATACTTAATAATTCATATGTAGTAGTAATTAATTTTGATACATTAGACTTATTCTTGTTAACAGTTACGTTCTTAGAGCGCAAAACATCATGCGTCATTTTAATTCTAAATTCTGTATCAACTTCAGCTTCAATGAAATCATTTAATAAATCCAAATCATTCTTACCTGAATTATCAGGCGTCATGCTTCTTGGTTTATCCTAAATTTTTAATAAATCGATTGGAAGAGTAGATTCTACCAGAGGAAACAAAATGTAAGCAAATTTAAGGTTTGCGAGCCTTAAAGTCTCCGTGCACGTAATTGCATAACTTATCGTTATCACTTGTAGCTTATCGTACAAATTTAATAAATACACGCATGACTTGTCGTTTATTACTAACTTCAGTAATTCTAGAACATAGACCTTGTATAAGAATGATTTCTTTTCCAAACTGGTCTTGAAGATACTCCACAGCTTTTTCACAGTTGACTTCAGTGGTTGAAAATCTTTTTACAATTTACCTCAGCTTGGTGGATTGAAGGAAGTAGAGGAACTTGTCTTTGAAATCTTCATGTATTTGACTAAATCTATTCCAACAGTTTAACCCCTTTTTTGGATTATTGTCGATTTTTATCAATTCTATTTCAGATAGTATCTATTTCGTAGATAAAATAATAGTAGCAGCAACCATTGGATTAACACTGTTTACCTCTAGCGAAACAGTGGTTTCATTGCAGTCATTTTGTTTCTTCATAAACTTGCGTGTCTTAACTTTTAATTCGGAAAGTTTGTCATAATATTATTGTGCCATTTCATACTCCTTTTTACATCCTTTCTTTTAAAAGTGTTCAAAATATTTCATATCATTCAAGCGTAATGTTTTGTATTTTATCTTTGAGTTTTTTCGTAATAGACTCCAACTTCTTCAGTAGCTATCTGTGTTGATTTTAATAGACCCTAAGATTTATTAACTATTTTTATTAAAGCAGAACTTAATCCTTCTGTTTTCTGCATAATGTTTCTTGAATCTTTTCTTAATAATGGAAATCAAGACAGAAGCACTTAGTTATAGGTGAATTAAATTATGTAAAAAAATAACATTTATATTCCAGTAGAGATGAAAATTAATGTTCTGTAAGCTTAAATCAAAGAGGGTTTTTTACACTGATAAATAAAGTAATGCAGCCCATCTTAGCACAAGAACATTTCATTTCAACACACTCATATAAAGGCAGCAAAATCAGAAATAAATAACGGAGAACATCTCTTCTTACGCATGCGCAGTAAATTGGGCTGTGGCGCCAAGTCATTACGCATGCATGAAACGAGACGATAGCATCTGTTATTGCCGCTTCGCTCTCCGCAACAGTTAATGTCCAACAAAAATCTTGAAAGTAGTGTCAAAAAATGCAAGTAACACAAAAATTCAAAAAAGCTTTTTTTTAAAAAAAATTTTTTTAAACAATTATAACATTTACAAAAAATACAGTTATTGAATAACATTAGCCTTTAAGCTTTCACATATGCTCTTCATTTTAATTTAGAGTTTACATTGGTAGAATTTTTTAGTACCGTTATCTTATAATGTATACAATTTTTACTAGATAATGTTTAAATTTTAATAAACTACAAATGATTATATCATCAAATGATCAGAACAACAATTCCAACTCTGCTAAACACTTTTTCTAAGAATTATGTTCTTTCTTTTATGTATTACAAGCCCTGTAGAAAAAATTTATTTATATAAAAAAATTGTTTTACTTTACTATAACTT
This sequence comes from Latrodectus elegans, assembly GCA_030067965.1. Lineage (NCBI taxonomy): Eukaryota > Metazoa > Arthropoda > Arachnida > Araneae > Theridiidae > Latrodectus > Latrodectus elegans. The sequence continues at coordinate 58,564,425 of CM057817.1, forward strand.
GCACTCCTTGTTGGTATTTTTTTTTTTATAAAAAGGACCACATTTTAAACTCGATATAATATAAATGAGTTATTTGTTCCCTTTTGTAAGCTTTTTCTAATCGTTCATAATCACGTTTCCCTTTAAATTTGATGTAAATTTCCCACTATTAAAAGCACAATTATTCTTTCAAACATACAATGTCAAACTAGTAGAATATATATAACTACTAGTTATACATATTCTACATATATTTAGTTATACAGTATAACTTATATCAAATTTTGCATAACCCAAAGAATCATATAGCATCATGTATAACTATTGCTGTTTCTGTTTCGATGGGGTAATTCCACTGTAAAAATATTTGTTTTTTTTTATATACTTTAGTTTTTAGCATGAATTTGCTTATTTTAGTAGTTTAAACAGATTTTAATAATTTTTATTTCCGATAACTATGAGCTTTATAATTCCGATAAACTAATTTCTTAATTTTCGTTTATACAATATAATATATATTATTTCCGATGTTTTGACATTAAAGCTTTCCGTTTAGTTCTGAATACACGACTTATCGATTCTCTCGGATAAAATAACATTTTTCTTTGGATTTATAATTTGTATTATGTATATGCTTTGTTTTCTGTACGATCTCAGTATATTTCATATAATTTACAAGCGCAACCCAAAACTTCGACTAGCATTTCTTGCAAAAAGCTTAGTTTAACAGATTATGTATATCTTATATACTAGATTAAACAGTGTTATAAATTATAATTTTTTAACATCAAAGAATTTGTGTGTGAAGTTATGCTTCCTTCTATATAATATATTTTAGTCATTCTGAAAAATAAAAATTTATTCAATGAATTGGAACTCGAAAAATAATATGAATCAATTTTGGGTAATATATTAACGTTATTACTATACATTAATTGCGCAAGAAATTGGGTATAAACAGCTATCTTAACAATTATTAACTAATTAAGGGCCAATATAAATAATGAGAGAAAGAATTGAAAGTTAGATAAAACTAGGTAAATTTACTATCCGTAAATATTTATATTGCTTGATTAAAAGTTTCAAATGAAATGAGACCTTCCAAAATTTTCAGTATTTCCTCAATTAGTAGTCAATTATACACATATTTTATATATAAATTTAATAAACAATGAACAAATTATATATAGGACTAATTATTTGTAAAATTAAACGAATTTCCCTACATTTAAAAAAAATATTCTACAAATATAAGACGAGTTAAAATGCTCTATTCTGTAAGTGTAAATTCTCATACTCACATAAGAAATTGTGTTTTTTGACATATCTAAATTTATAATAATGTAGGAGAATATATAAAAAATATAATGTATGGAAAATATTGATGAATATTTTAAAAATATAAGCTTTTAAATGCACATTCTACATTTAGTATCTTTCTATTTTGATGTAAAAGAACAGTCACAGTTATCTTCACATGTTTTCCTTTTCATCAAACTGAAGTGTTGATTAATCAATATGGTTCTTTTATTAGGATTAAATTGATAGGAAATGATAATTATTATTTTCTAGCTTCACGAGTAAAACAATCTAATCAAAACAAGATAATTTCTGTTCGCAATATCCTAAAATTATTTATATTACTTGTCATTACGAATAATTTTAATTCAATCATTATAGCACAAATCTAAAATGTTTAGTAATACGCAATTAAGTTATAATTTAAGTAACTTTTTAAATTGATCACATTTCATAAATATATTGATAAAAATCTGGTTGTCTCTCTTTGCATTTTTTATTTTATCCTTAAAATCTTACGATTAAATTTATAATTAAGTTTTAAGTGTGACTTAATGAAAAGAAATTAACCTGGAATTTAAATTATTTATTTAAGAATTAATATATTCTCGTATTGAATCATATCTCTCTTATTTGAAAAAGCAATTAAATATAATGGCTCACTGGAATTAATATCATAGGTAATTTTTATAAAACTGTGAATAAGAAATTTCTTCACGAATTCTTAAGCTAAAGCCTACATGATCAATTTTAATATTTTAATTTATTTTTAAATGTTGTTTCTTTACATTATCAAAAAGGAAAAGATTTTTTAGAAGTGTAAAAGGATAACATTTGAATCATTAAGAATACCGGGTAAACTGTAAAAGAAAATAAATGGAAAATTTGTTTTCCACTTTATTAATAATATTCGTAATATTATTTTTGTTATCATTTTCTTAGATTAGAATTCGGTTTTTAATAAAATATAATTTTAAGATTTTTCAAAAATACTCTTCAAAAAGCTTTACGATTAAAAACCACTTAGCATATAAATTCTATAATTTTTAATTACTTTCATTTAATTAACATAAAAAAAATGCTTTCGCTCATAAATCAGAAGTTATTTTTGCGATATATAATGCTGAGCAACGATTTAGCAACAGCAAAAAAGTTTATAGATTGATGGAACAATGTTTCGATTCATTTTTTTAGAATCAAAATTATTTTGCTCTAAATATATCTTTGGCTGTCAAATGGTTGTCAAGATGAAAAAATAAATAACATAAAACGATCTGAAAGCATTAGAATATTCATACATAATGTTTATTCTTTCTGATTGCATCTTTCGGTACCAGAAACTTAAACTAATAATTTAGATGATATAAATTTAACAAATACAAAATAACTTAAATTCTTTCAAATTGATGTTTGGCAAACATTTTATAAGTTTTCTTTTTATTGCATATTTTTTAATGAAAATTTCAAACTTTGATATTTACACGAAATGAATAATTAAGTTTATTGCAAACTTAACATTTCATTTAAGAGAAAAACAAAAGGACGTAAAATAAATTACAAATTATTTAAAGGATAATAGAATATCGAATTTTCGATTGTTGTACGTGTTTCTCATTTTATGTTTAAACTTTTAATAAATGTTTTGTATAGCTTTATACAATTTGTGTGCTTAAGTTTAAAGACAATTTAAATCACAATAAATATATATCAACACAAAGGATTTTCGGGCAAGTGAATTTTATGAGATTTTTATTCCTTATCATATTTAAGTCTTTAAATGATATCTAGTTATTCTCATTGTTATATTTAATTTTTTAAAGTTTTCTTATTAATTGTTAGAATAATGTAAGTAAATAAATATCTTCTTATCTGATATTAAACGAAAGTTTTCATGAAATAATTGTTTTTAATTTTGTGTTTGTATTCATGTGTTGGTATGTGAAAGTAACTAAGTTTATCATAAGCAAAATATTAAGTCAATTTCTTTTTAAATTTTATTTATAAGTAGTAGTTTTAAAGTAATAAAAATATAGCAAGTTTTTTAGTTTATAATTACCTTGTTTTATTTAATAGTTTACCTTTGATAAGTAAATTAGACGACATATAGACTGCTTACATTTGCTGAAATTTCTGCTTTACAATTCATTATAAGCAATTTAAAAAATTTTAAAAATTACAATGTTTGTATTCATAATAAGAAATTATTCAGAATTAAATATTAATATTTCATTTCTTTTAGAAAAAAAAATTTCTGTGAAAAGTAAAATACTTAGGATAATTTTAAATCTAACATCTAGGAATTGAATATATAATTCCTAGATTTTAAAAAAACAGTTGTTTCCTGAAAAAAAATTATAAACATTTTTAGTACATACACTAAAACCTATTTCGGTGCTGACATTTTATGTTTTTTTATTTATGCACGGTAAATGTGAACATTTCAATCAAATTAAAACATTATTGAGGAAAATATCAATAAAAAGGATGTGTCTTAATCAGCCCTTTAATTTCTTAGATTTTTTTATATGTATTTTTCAATAATGCAAAAATATTGCGCCAGACAATTATGTTACATATGTATTTCTACCCCAATACCAAACTGCATTTTTATATCCAGTGTTTTGCAATTCTTTGTTTAGTACTGATCTACATAATTTTTCTTCCTTTACTTGCACTATTGTTGTTAAATTCGAATTTTTACTGAATGCACAAGCATCGAGTCATAATTTAGTTTAACAATGCAATGCTTGGTTATTTCGTAAAATTTTGAGTTATTTTCTAAGTGACTTTTTATCAGGTCTCGATCACACAGAAATAATTTTGAATGTATTTGCAGTTTTTTTCTGAAAAAATTACTTCATTTTCTCATGCAAATTAAAGTTATTTCTCTTTAAAAGTTACAGTATTATTCTGAAAGAAATGCGCTTCTTAACTGATATAACACACAGAGAGAGTTACTACTTTTTTTTACCGTACATTCAGCAAGTGTTTGCTTATTGATTAACTGAACACTTAACATTAACGTAACACTTAACATTCAGTTGAACCTTTATGCCATTATACTAGCCAGATATTCAGAAGTTATAAGGCTGTTTTCAACATAATGGCTTATGAAAATAACAAGCGATTTTAAGCTAATTATTTATTACGTTTAAGCAAACACATCACACTCAAATATACGAAAATACACTCAATTTCAGAAATAATTACAAGAAAGTAAATTAAAATTTAGTCTGTCTCAGCACCGAGACAATTACCCATCGACCTCTTTCACACTAGACGACTTTTATCGTACGATAAAAAGTCAACGATATTTTATCATGAGAAGTTATTAAAAAACCACACAATATACTGCCTTCTTTCCCACCGAGAAACGATATTTTATCAAGGATCAGTCTATAGTGTGATTTTTTAATATCTCTATTTTCTCAGGATAAAATATCTTACGACTTTTTATCGTACGATAAAAGTCGCCTAGTGTGAATGAGGCCATCCTCTTTAAAGTCCACTAGCCGACTCCCTGATTTTCCCTTACGCGTTCTTGAGATTCACTAGAGATTTTCTCAAGCAGGGATTCTTTACAACATAAACCGCTAACTCTTTCTTCTGAGAGACGTTTAACAGACAGATCCCCCTATTTAAATATCGCAAGACAATTAATAAACAGTTGTCCATATTTACATGTCTCAAGTAAAGAAACCTGAAAGGCTTTTGCACTTGCGCATCTCTACCGAATAATGGTACATGTGGAGATCAAAAACTCTCCTGTTTATTAGCATTTGCTGTGGTATCAAACCTTAGGAATTTTGCTCTGGAGAAATAATTTCCTTAACTGATAGCAAACTTCCCAGTGCCAACTCAAGTCTGAGTACATGAAAGTGCTAACTCACCGCAGCAAATAGAACAAAGTGAACCCAAATCCAGCTTCGTAGCAATAATTTATATTATTTGACTTTTTATTTTCGTTTTTGTTACCTGTCATAAGCATTTCGGAACAGGAATGTAATTACAAATAGAATAAGAACAAGCATATAATATTTTGTCTTAATAATATCGCTAAATATCTTAGACTGAAAAAGACATTTGATCTTTTGTTTCTGTTAAAATCTTTAACAGAAACAAAAAATTCCCGTCTGATGTTTTAAGCAATCATTAAAATCAGATAATACTCTAAAAAAACAGAATTCGTTACTGCTTTTCATTAAAAATTAAATAAATTTCGAAAACTTTCGCAGAAACATAATAAAAAATCAAAACTTAAATCACCCGAGTTATTCTGGTTAAAATAATAACTTATTTATAAATTTACACATAATACCGAAATTTTCGGGATAGGATTTAGAAAAAATTAATATAGCCAAAATATGACATGTTTAAAGTAAAAATCTTCTTTCTAATGCCCGATCATTAGGAATATTTCATCATTCGGGACAACAAGGGTTGGAATTGGAGGTATTTTATACATTGGAACACCCAATAAGTTTACCATGGTTGTTCCGAAAGTGGGTCCTCATAATTTGTGATTACACTTAACACTTTGGCTTGTTTTGCATGCATCAGTCGCCCTTAGCAAAGACGACGGGTCCATGATTACTACGAGAATAGAATTCTGTAAGTGTTTTCTTTAAGAAAAATTAGTTTCTTTCGTACAACTATATTTTAAACATCAGATTCAATATCAATATTTTTTCCTTCATATTTCAGTGTCCACAGATAATTTATATTAATACCTAGAATTAGAGTGATTGGGATGTCAAAGAACTCTTTCGACTGAAAAACGATTTCACTTTCTTAAAGCAAAATTTTGATTAGTTTTCTCTTCAAGATAATTTAGGAGATTTTTGACTTACCTATCAAAATTTTCAAGGATTAATTACACCTTTTAAATTTTGACTTCACTATTGAAAGTGTATGTGTATTTGGATCGTGCTTACACACTCTACCATCTGTTTCTCCATTTAATATTGTTCTGTTGTTGGTAATAACATCCACAATATTGCAAAATGTCTTCAAACTACGCTATTAGAAATGCAGTCATAATAATTTTCATTAAAAAAGTTTAAAATTTTGATTTTGAAACGCTTTTTTGAATTAATGATTTGAAACCATAAGTTTAAATTAACTATGTTTCATTTTCATTATGTAGCTTAACATTATCCATTTCATTTATCATTTCATGTGCTGCTTATAATTTCTGATATTTTTTAAAAAAATAATCTAACTTTTATAAATTTCCTGTAAAGTAGGACTAAAACAAAATTGTTAAAAGCTGTTAAGCGTGCATTTTAGTTTCTGTATTTTTAATCTAATGCAAAAGGTAAATCAAACATTTATATTCCTGAGTAGTAAGTTCTTCACAGGGATTTCAGTTGTTTTCTGATAATCTGTTAGGGGAGACGTGTATAATAATTTTATAGGTAAATACAATTTTTCCTTAGAAATTCTGCTGTGTTTAATGAACTGGAGTTTAAAATACTTAAATTTATCCACATACTGTTTACATAATTTGTAAAGATATATTTGCCAAATCAAAGTAAGGCGATTATAAAAATTAATCTACTGCTTAGGATTTATTCAAAAAAAGAAAGCTTAACAAAATCTTCAAATGCAGGAGATATTATAAATGAATAGGATTTTCACTCAGAAGGTAGTTTACTAATTTAATAAAATGCAGAACAATACATATGCATAAATATCAAAGAAAGTTATTACCTCTTGTTGTGTCCACAAATAATAATATTACACTTATTAAATATACACTTACGTACCATATCTCTCCTCACCATCTACTCGGTTTTGAATACATTTTCTTCACAGGAAAACTACTCTTAATTTTTTTCTAATAGATACGTGGTTGGCTAAAATCGAATAATAAACTTATTTATTTTACATTTCAGTTATGCATATATGATTTTGCAAATTTTCTCTTTTAGAACATAAATGCTCATTGATCAATTTATTATACTCATTATCAAAAACTTTAACCACAGTATTAATTATTTTACTTTCATTTTCTGTATAGATTTATCAATGTTTAAATGAAACAAAAATAATTTAATTTGCTCACTAAAAACTTCAGCATGGTTTTAGCCATACCACACTATATATACATTGCAAAGTATTCTCTAACATTTTTTCTGAACAAATTTAATTCCTTATTAATTATTCTTTGGCATGAGCTCTATAATTTTTAGTTGTTAGAGATCTTGGTGAATATTTCAGTAATGTAACTTTCTTTGCCAATAGAGCTGTTAGGAATTCAGATTGAAACTCGATGCTCCTAAGCTGTGGAAAGTAAATAAAAAGTTATAATGTTTTGATCCGAAAGGAATATATATGCTTGCACATCGAAACTAAATCTTGCAAATACATCTGCCATCCTATAACATTTGTGTTAATAATAAATAGAAAAATATGGAAACTGGATAATTTTTCTTTGTGGTTAAGGGATGATTTATAAGAGCGTAGATGGAACGTTCCTGAATTTGAATCCTGAGATGAATAAGGGAAGAGTAAATTTTCTCTTACAAATTAATGCATTACAGTAATTGATTTATTACCATAAAAGGTAAAAAAAAGTTTGCACTCAAAAATCGTATATCCTGCTTTATGTTTATATCTCTCTACCATACAAGAAATCCTCAGATTTCTAAGAATGGCATCACAGTTTGTCTCATTACAGTTGTATTAAGATTGTGTGATGTGAGGATGATAAACCTCGATCTATAAATCAGTTGACTCTTGGATAGAACTGGTCTTGAATGTTTCCATTACTATAAAATAAATGAGAAAATATGTAAAATTGACTTAAAAACTTCATTTAGAACATAATTTTAAAGATCCCTGGAAGAACAGGACACCTATATATTTGTCGGAAGCCTGGAAATACCCATGCTGATCGTCATACATGCAGAAAACAAAAACACAATAGCCATCTCCTTTTATTCAACAATGGCTGGAATTGATCTCAGGATAATTCATTCAGAACATAATATCATCGCTAAGCAAGGATAAGTCCAGACTATGTAGCTATGAATTTTTTATTTAAATATATATTTTCTTGTAAAAACTATTCAGAACAACGAATAAAAAACTAGATATTATTTTCACATTTATATTCCGATTAAAAAATAGAGACTAAGGAGACATAGATCATTAATCACAGTGAAAAGTTTTCATTTGTTTGATGTATTTTTAAATATAATATCTCAAAAAATAGAAAAAGAGAAACAAATGAGTACACATTACGTCCTAAGAGATTTTGTAATATCCTGTTCGCTGTCTATAAAAGCGCGGGCTGCTATGAAACACGTCACTATTACGATTTCTCCTCTCGCTCTCGGATTTCATCTCGAGCTCTTCTCTGCTGAAGTTGTGTTTGGAAAAAATTATCGCCAAAAATGAGGTATGTAAAATGTAAACTATACAATTTTACTAATAAATTGAAAGATAAAAATTATTTAATTAAAATATGTTATTTTATAAGAAATTAATATTAATTTATTTTACTGATAATTGAAGAAATAGCTCCAAACTTAGAGAAACATATCAAAAATTCGTGTCTGTATAAAACGAGCCTGGGCGTTTAAGGAACGTAATCGGTTTATTTTTCGAATAAAATGTTATATATTGTGAACTTTTCGAATTTAAATAACTAATTTTTACTGATAGTAGTGTAAATAGGATACTTTGCCAAAATAATTCCCAAATTTTAATGTAATATTCAAATCAGAGATACGCGAATTTTTATCTAACCTAAACATAAATATCTATTAATAAACAAATGCAGCAATCCTTATTTTTAAAATATTGGTTAAAATTAGTTTATATTTAAGTAATAAAATCAATAATAATAGATTTTAAATGTATAAGTTTTTAAATTCTTTTTCTTTTGTTCAATTAAATACGTGCAGCAAATAATTTTGTATTAATGAAGTTATGATTAAAGAGTTTTCCGATTAAAATGAGGTACGTAAAGTATTAAAAATGCATTTTTACTAATATCTTGCTGTTAAAAATATTTAAATTAAAATATGTCTCTTCTATAAAAAATTTATATTAATTTAATTTTAGTAATAATTATAGAAATAGCAACAAACTTAGAGAAACGTGGCAAAAATGCGTGCCTGTATAAAACGAGCCTGGACGTTTGCGGAACGCAATCAGTTAATTTTTCTAATAAAATGTCATATATTGTGAACTTTTAGAATTTAAATAACTAATTTTTACTGATAGTAGTGTAAATACGATATTTTGGTGATGGCATTTCAAAATTTGAAGATTATACAAAAATCACAGTTATACGCGCATCTTACCTAATCGAAGCATTAATATCGCTAAATACACGCAAGTAGCATTCATTATTTGAAAGAAATTCACATAAATTAATATATATTTAAGTAACAAAGCCATTAATAGTAAATCTTAAATTCATAATTATTTAATTTTTTTAATTTCTTTATTTTTATTAAATTAAATCCATTAAATAAATAATTTTATGTCAATGACAAAATGTCTGAAAAAGAAATTTTTCAGAAGTATTTTGAAAAATTTGGAATATATACTACACAGAAAATGAAGCCTAATTAAGTAAATGTTGTTAAAATCTATAAATATATTAAAAAATAAATTACATTGAATACATATATATATTAAACCTTACTAAGAAATATTTCTGAAAAATATTAATATAAATTTAAGAATAATAAATTCTTTAATAAATGATAATGTAAAATTAATTATTTGATTACATATCCCTGGTCTTTTCATTTCATAAAAATTATTACACAAAGTATGCCTTATACACAAAGTATGCCTTTTACACAAAGTATGCTTATACACAAAGTATGCCTTTTACACAAAGTATGCTTAGACACAAAGTATGCCTTTTCTGCATTGGCCCAAGACAAAGACTTAAAGAGGCCAATACACCCCGAAGTCACACCAAAAAGTTCAAATCTAAATATCACACCAGAATAAAAGAATTTAAAATCAAGCTAAAATATATATGCCAAAATACATTTAGTTTTTAATTTTTAATAATCAAAATTAAAATTAAATCCAGATCCAGATCCAAACCTGCAAGATTTTCGCTTATGATACTTCTAATCTTGCTTTTATATATATATATATATATATATATATATATATATATATATATATATATATATATATATATATATATATATATATATATATATATATATATATATTTATATATGTGTGTGTGTGTGTGTATGTATGTATGTATGTACACACACACATATATGTGTGTGTGTGTGTTGATTATAAGAATAGCATAAATCTGTAATAGAACTTAGAAAATTGTATTTCAGAAAAACAATCTAAAAATTGGAAACTGTGTACCAATCAATGAGAAAATAAACTATTGCTGAATATTTTTAAATGGCATTAACACCTAAGTGATGTTTAACAATAAGTGAACAAGCATTTTAGTTTTTTAATAGTGATATTCTTAAAAAATTATCTTGATAAATTAATAAGAAATACAATAATCACATTAGTGATGAAAAGGAAAAGATCTTAGAAATATTTTTTAAACTATTTGACTTTTATTCTCTTTTCAGGTTTATTTCTAAATTGTATGGAAATATAATTTGTGCTTTTAATTTGTGCGATAATTGACCTCATAATATAGACGCTTAAGACCGATGAAATTAAGATGGAATTTTTAATATGTTTTAATGATCTTTAAAGAGGTTATTATCTTGAATTTTTTTTATCTTACAGTTTCATCCACTTACTGATCTGCTCTGCCATTCTGACTATGATTATCCCAAGTGAGCCTGCAAGACATGTATTTTTTAATCAGTCAAGTATCATTTCTCAAGAACCGGATGGTAATTTCAATTAAACTATCTTTGAATATATACATCTCAGACATTTTAATTACTTAATAACTTAAAGTGAGCTTATGATAACATAAGAAATATGCCAAGTTTTTTTAGTGCAGATAAATTTCTCTTAGAATTAAAATAACACTTTTGCTTAAGTTTTATAACTCGAATGGGAAGATTTATAGTTCTAAAAAACGCGAAATATCATACCCTGTCATGATTTATGTATTAATTATAGTTAAAATATTTTGCATTTTTGTCAATTATTTGCAGATTTATAACTGATAATAAACTTGTGATGATAACAGCGCTTCGCAACGTAATATTTCCTGCAATTAAAATTAACTTAGAATTAAAATGGCATAATTATTCAATTTTATTTTTAGATTTCAACTCAAATTACATCTATTAAAAATTTGTGTGCTTATAATTTTGGATCATATAGAAATCAGTGAAAAGAGTTGTTTTTCAAATGTGAGCCACCTAAATTTCATATTTTCTCCATTTATAAGAAAATAAAGGAAACCAAATATATAAGTCATTTATCCAAATTGAGTAAGAAATGTGTAGCAAAAGAAAGCAATCGTTTATTCAAGCTATATAAATTCCTTTGAATTATTAATTGCTTCGAGTTATTTGTGAACAATTGATTTCAGAATGGGTTTCCCTAAGAAATTTTGTAAAAATAAAATTATGATTGAATGAATGGAATGGTCTATAAACACAAGGTTGTCTTGCTCTTTGGCTTTTGTGCAAAGAGTAATAAATGTTGAGAAAAGAAAGACATTAGCAGAAAATTTTTTCTATGATAAAAAATTACCCAAAAAAAAATGTTAGCTTATTTAATTTTTCTGTTTTCACTGCTACACTACCTAAATTCTGTAAAATTAATAATAAAATGATAGTTAAATAAATAAGCTAATAATAAATTTCTGATCTAAGGGAAGAGAAACTACTTAACTGTGATAATTTAAGCTAGTAATTCGGATCTTGTCATCCAAAAACTTTACACGTCACCAAAGATTAAAAAATAAAGTAAATTGGTAAAAACATTTCACAGACATTCAGCAAAATTGTATTTTATAGCTAAAGTAAAATAATTTTTGAAATAAAGGATTTAGGAAAATTCGTGTTTTCTTATCTCTTTCCAAATTAACTTTAAAAAGATAAAGGACAGCTCAGGATTCTTATGAATTGTACATGGTTGAAGTTATTTTAATTAAAAATAATTGCAATTTATTAAATGGAAATTAGCTAGTTGTAAGTAATGCTTACTATAATTACTAGCACCGAAACTATGTGCTAGAATTGAAAAGTTTATGGTGAGACATTTAATTAATCACATATTTTATGTGGTTAAACAAATCACTCATGTTTTATTTTAAAATATGAAATATTAAAATGCTTTCTATTTATTCTTTCTCTTCTCAATCATAATTAGATATCTAGAAAGAATAAATGCTTACTTGGAAACTCCTTCAAAATATGCTCTCAGTATAAAGAGAAATTTTAAGCAAAGACTTTAATTGCCAATATCAGTTAACTGGAAGCATCTTCAAACAGTAAACACAAAATATTTTATTAATAATGAGAAAAAAATATTTATCTTCCATTATTTCTCTTATTAATAATGGTCAAACTAGATTGACTATTATTAAGAGACAAAGTTTATGAATTTTTTCAATCTTAAGAACGCGATTGTCAATATGACCAGAATTACCTCAGTTTTGAACATGTAATCATCAATTACAAAGCAATAAAATTACTATTTCGACATCCATTGTTTTGAAACAGAGTCAATGAATTTTTTTAAACATTGAGAAATGCTCTATCATTATAAAAATGGCTAAATAAATTTGTCCTGGATTTATTCAGAACAAAAATTTCGTTCTGAAAAAATCATTATCAGTGACAATCATGTAAAAATAATTATTCGAATCTAAATTGTTCTTGAGTTTAACAACATTTTAAATTTGTAAAACAGACTACCTTTACAAAATCAATTACTTTTTTATGCTAATATTACTATGAAGGCAATAATTATTGCCTTATATTGCTATGTGACAGAATTTTTCTATATACTAGTCCTGAAAAGTCGTTTAATTTGATCATGTTTCTCTCTTCAATGTCAATTTCAATTATCAGAATGGTCACCATTGCATTAAAAATGTATTCAAAAATAAATTTCAAAAGAGGTAAAAAGCATTCACTAATTCTTAAAATCGCATAGGGGACAAAAAGTAATAACTAACTTTTAATTTTATCATGATATATGAAATCAAAAGAAATTTTCAGAAGTTATCTGGTTACATGGAATAATTTACTTTTTGAAATATTGTCCTTTTGTCGGTCGTTATAAAAGTTAAAAAAAAGCGTAGATATTACAAATGAATAGTATTTGAAAATAAAATAACTTTTTTAATTAGCATATGTACACATATAAATATATATTCATAATATTCATATGTATATTATATAATATCCACATACTATATATGAGTAAGAGAAAGTGGGTGAGTTTGTATTTACCACTGAAAATAGATAATCATTGTTAAAAATTGAATGTATATAGATTGAAATAGCCAAAAATTTCTTTTCAGATGTAGACCTGTTGAAAGCGAACGAAATGAACTGCACGGATGTTGTTCACTATTGTGTTAAAAATGATGACTGTCTCAATACTTCAATCTGTGGATTCGACTCTCTCAACTGTACAGTAGACTGTATTCTTAAATCAGAAAATCAAAAAGTCGAAATGTTGTACAATGCATCTGCAAATGAAACAAAATCCCAACATCAAGATCCAAATAAGAAGACAAATAATGCACAAAAACAGAAATCTGATCTAAAACATGTTATTTTCTTTATTTTCTTGTGTATAATGTCTGGTGTAACTATAGCAAGTAGTTGTTTTTTTTGCATTCGTGATGACTGTAAACGCAAACAAGAATTAAAATCGGATAATATACCACTGAGCGATTTTACAGATTTCAGTATCAACTGATCACTATTTCTGACTTTTTAGCTTAAGCAATTAACCATTTATTTAACGATTTAAAGATTTTAATAATCAATTTCTGTTACAAAAAAATGGCCGGAATATGCATGTCTACTTATACGACAAAAAATGGTCGGTATGGATAATTTTACTGTATAAGATATTTTATCTATTTAAGAAAAAAATACGAACTTTTTGCAGAATAAATTTAACCAAATATTTTGAGAAATAACTAATTTAATTTTTTTCGCTTACTTTCTTAATAAGATAGTAAGTTAACTTTTTTTATATAAAAAAAAGCAATAAATACTATTTAATTTAGTTAAGATGCCTTAAAAATTTACAATAACAATTTCTATTTGATCAAATGTGTTTCATTTTATTGACTTATACTCATACAATTAGTATTTGTATTAAAATATGCTTTTAATTTTAATAATCACCTCAAAATTAAAAGAGGATATTATCAGTTAGAAATTCTATTAAAGCTATCATCTACAGAAAAATTTATAACAGTAAACTGTAGCTTAAAAATAATTCTAGTTTAAAAACAAATTATATATCTCGATAAAAAAAAGCTTTTATATTTCTATGATCCTAAAATCTGATAAGATCAAGAGATCATACAAACGTTTTTTAAATATTTAATATTTAAAATAAAAATGTATTAAAAATCATCAAAGGTAAATGAATCTATTTTATTTAATTTATGAATAAGAGATAGAAGCGATTGAGTTATAAAAAAATATTTTAATTTCAACTTCTTCCAAAGACGAATTTCTTTATAAATAAGAAGTCATATCTCAGACATAAATTAAAACACTTGTTTTATGGCTTATTGATGTTTAATATCATAAGTAAAAATTTATTATTTCACTTTTAAAATTTGATATTGGCTCGAAACGAATTATTTCCTTTAATAGTAGTCGTAAATGAGCACATCTTTCTTTTCAGAGTTCATGATATAGATAGGGAGATGTATTCTTTTCTAACGTCTTCAGTCATAAGTGAGAATTTATTAGTTATTTTTCAAAGCTTAAACCTATTTCTTCTTTTATTTACTTTCCAACTTAAATCACTTTATGATAAATCAGTGCCTTATTTTTCTAACAATATTTTAATTTCCATTAATTTGAAATTCTTAAAATAATAAATCTTTTAACCTTATCCTGATACTATTGCTTGTTTTGAATATTGTAGTTATTGTTTTATGCAAAAAAGGAAATGTATGAATACTTGTATTATTTGCATTTAATAAAGCATTTAGAATATAAATTGCATTTTTCTTAATACTCAGTGAAATGAGTTTAACATTCATGTAAAAACTTTTTTAAAAATCCTTCAAATTAAAACATTTTAAAATACAGAAAATACCTCGAATCCCAAATTTTACACTGCTAATTGGACAAATTGTTAATTAGAATAAATTTAACCTAATAAATTGTGTAAAGGAAAAATGATAAATCTTTCTAACCCTTAAGTTAGAGTTTTCTAGTGAGCATTTACTATTAGGTTTTTTTTTTTTTTTTTTGCTTATAATGAAACAAATGATTTTTGTATACATTAATTTTAAATTTTTATGTTGATTAAAAATATATTTTAAAAAATCTTAAAATATTAGAATTTTCCAAAAATATTTTTATGTTTTCAATATCTTGCATTAAAACAAAGAGCAGAGAAAAAATAGTTGACCGATTTAGATTGGAAATAATGACTAGAAACGGATGAGCTGAATTTCAAAACTGTAAAATGAAAATTACTTGTTTTAATGAAATATTTTTTTAAAAATCGAACACAAATTTTAAATTGTTTTAGATGCGAAATATATTATATTCACTCTTAATATGCATTACATTAACAAGTCAAGCATTCTCAACAAACATTTATTAATAATTTAATAGATTCTTCAATTTCAAAATCTCGCAAGTATATATAATTATTTAAATTCTAAATTGAATTTACAATTTGTACCTATGATAAAGATAATATTAAAAAAGTAAAAGAGCTTAAATTACTAAAATTTAAAAAATAAAACCCAATTTTTATCTACGTTACTATGTCATTCATCATATTATTTAATCATTGTAGTATTATTTAAAACTTCTATTTTTGCAGTTGAAACATTAAAATATTAAATTTTCATCTCTCATATTTAAAAAAAATCTAATTGAAGCAAAAATACCTTTACTAGTTTTTGACTCAACGAACAAAGAAATACAAAAAAAAAGTACAAAATATATTTTCTTATATTTCAATATCATTAACAATTATAGTCAAAAGTCACGTTTTAATTACGTATGGATTACAATTTTGACAATATAGATAGATTTAGTTAAAATTGACTAACCGCATAATCTCACAATGGTTGAAAAATGTAAATATTAAATAAAGTTATCAATCATGATGTTTATTTCAGTACTTAAAATCCAAGAAAAAAGCGACATAAGGAAACGCTAACGAATGACGATTGCAATAAACATGCTTCAAAATGCATAACAACTTTTTTACTATATTCTCTTGTCAATAATTTGAAAAATATTCACAATTAAATTATTTATTTTGACTACATATTTTAATACTTTCAGCACAAGAGTATGTACTTATTATTGAATTTTAAATTGAAAAAATCACCTGAGTTATATAATAAATACATAAAATGTTTATAAATCTCATGACTGAAAAAGTAGATTGATGAGTTAATAACTCCAATAATATCAACTCATATAGTTTAATACCTCTAATTAACAAACTTTTAGCAGACTGCAGCATCAGGCAGTAGACAAAAATCTTCCAATCACATTTCATAAAAATTTAATTTCAGTTTATTCCAACAGTTTTTGGTTCGAGGATCAATGCAAATATTTCTCAAAATTTGAGAAATATTGTCCTGTCTCGCTTAGAATCACAAAATATTTCATTTACATCGATTAATCATTTGTAGAAGAATTGTTAATTTACATTTTAATAAATTACAGAAACTTTTAATCGGTTACGTGAATAAAATTTAAAATTATAGTCAAAAATATAAATTCTTAACTAATACAACTGAGATTTTTAGTTAGTAAATATCTAGTATTTAATATTAAATGTAAGACAATGAATGATTATTTTCAAAACTCATATTGTTATTATCAAAATAAATAAATAAAAAGTAATACCTATTATGCATAAAACACTGACTATATTTATAAAAAAAATTATCATGCAAATAAGTTATGATCTCCGGTAGCAAACCACATAAAAGATGTAAAAAGAATGCATATATATTTTAAAAAATCATATTCAAGACAGTTATTTTTTAAAAGTTATAGCAAGGCCTAGCTTTATATGTTTTAATATTGTTTGATATCAGATGTGTTGAACTCATTGTTTTCATACCAAAATTACTGTGAAAAAGTTTTGCTGTATATGCTAAGAAAAGTTTACACACAAATTTATTTCAATTCCATTTCCTCAGTCTGTCATAATTCCTGGGAAATCAGAAATTAATTCCTCAAACTATTAACATGTATATTATTTATATTTTAATAGTTGAATATTAAAACCTATGGAGTATTGTGCTATTTAAATTTTATTGGATTCCTCAATAAAATATACATAATTAAAAGTAAATCCTTTAATAAATAAATTTAGTAAAGGTTAAACGTATGAATATATAAATGTGTGTAAGTAAGTAATTTTATAGAAAAATACTATTTAAAATATGCGTTTTCAAAGCCCTCTGGATTGATTATGTCCCTAATCCATATTAAAAGTTATAGAAAAGATTTGTCAATTTTTTAATCGATATAAGCATTTGGTTTTAATAGTAATGAATTAGGAATAATAATTTTTACATGTCTGTGTAAAATTAACAGTGGAGTCACCCTGCATAGACTGTACTAGTGTTACTGTATATATTTTGGATCTAAAAATGTATCCCATATTTATTATTGTAAACACGGTTAATATAAGGGTTTTTTGTCCGGAGTACACGGGATCTAAAGAAAACAAGCTTTCTTGCGAGTAAAATTTCATGTTATATCTTATTAATAATTGCCATATTATTGTCAAATGTGGCTTTAGCATACCAGTATGTTACATATCGATCTTACTTAATCAATTTGCACACAGCATTGAGATTTACTGTCACAAATACTTAATTGGAAATTATTCACAGTATTCATCCTGAAATGAAAATAAATACTTTTAAGATTATAGTACATAAATAACTTGCCAACCATAATATGTATTATCTGTTCCAAATATTTGGTACACCTCCCACAAAACAGTAATTTCTCTATGTGATAGTTTGGAGCAAAATTAAATACGCAACTGCAAGCTTGTCCTAATGCATTGTTGCTTATAATATCAAAGATATATGGATGAGATTATTTTACATAAATTATTGCTTGTTTTAGGTGAAGCCAAAATGAGATATCTTTCAAAATTGCAAACCGCAGACATTGGTTATTCATCTGGTTTATGCATCAGCAACCAAGAGCCACATATGTTGAGATCTCAATAGTGACCTTATCGAAGATCATGAAGCACACAACGATCATCGCAAAAAAACATCTGCTAAACAGGTTTGAAAAACGAAATCTAAGCAGACTGCGAAAGTCGAATGGACATTAAAGTAATGTGTTCAATAGATGTGAGCTGGAAATAGATAATTTAGTGATGCAAAGATCATAAAACTTGGATTTCATTTCAGAGGGAAAATATCAGTTTCCATATGAATAGTATTTCGGCTTGTTCCCAACCATGGCATACGTTTATGTGGGGTAAATACCTATTGAAATGAATGACGTAGATTTTATCCTTTATAATTTGCAGCATTTTGATGGTTTTTATTGGTTTAGTCTCCTCCCGTGATTTACAGTATATACCCATGTCACATTACATTGACAAGTCACTAAAAGTGAATATGTCATTCATTTTGGCTGCCAAAAGCGTTGTATGGTGCGTACAACGTACAAGTGTTCTTATTGAGAGATTGTACGTTTAAAAATTCAATGATTCACCAGAGTCAAACAGTTCATTCACGGTTTAGAGAACAAACGGACGCATTGGAATCTACCATTGTGGCCTGAACATTCCATGGACTTAAGCATCATAGAGACTCTGTAAAATGTTTTGAATGAAATCGTGCTAACCCGTTAGCCTACTCCTGCATCTCTCCAAAAGTTGATGCAAGTTCTACATGAAGAAAGTAATATCCTACTTATTGCTATGAAGAATTATATGTGAAGGAGGATTGCAGTGGTTTTAATTGCTAAATAACATCCCATCCCATTTTAGCTGCAGAATTTTGTATGGATTTTCTTTCATTTTAGACGGTTCCTGTATTTGTTCTATTTTTGTCATTTTTATTTCTTTGTTTTCTATCCATGCATGCATACAGTAGTTAGCCACTCAATAACGTTTTAAGTAAATTTTAAGAAATAATACATTGTATTATACACTTTTTAGCTAGAAACTCGTCACATCGTTATGTACTGAATGTTTTATTCAGTCTTTATAACATTTTATTGAGCATCGAGGATGCACTTCTAGCATCTATTCAGATAATGAAAAGAATTTCATAGGGAAAGACAAGGTTCTGCAAATTATTGACAGGGATGGTTTCCATTTCAAAGCTGCCGAACAAAATATACATTGGTATTTTAATCCTCCTTCCACAGTCTGGCGGGTCGGATGGTGGGAGCGTCTCAGTAAAATTGTCTGGTAAATATTTAGAAAATCTTTGGGTCATGCTTCTCTTGAGTACGAAGAGCTCCTTATTGTATTATGTGCCCATGAAAGTTTAGTAAGTTCTAGACCTCTTACCTATATGTCGGAAGAAATCGATGATGAACCACCTATAGGTCCCAAACAATTCTTACTCGAAGCTTAAACTTCTGGAGTGCCAAACCTTCATATTGCTGACAAATAGAAATTGAGCAAAAGAATTAAATATTCACAGCTCCTTAGAGATGATTTAAAGTCCCGTTTTCCTTCAGAACATCTAGGACATTTACGACAGCAATCTTTAAAGAATTATAAGGATAGACCACTTAAAATTCAAGAAATGATTCTTGTTAACAAAAAGCATTTCTTTTGGGAGTTAGCAAAAATAATAAAGATAATTCCTGGTCGTGATGGTTAGATAGACTCGCCATCATTAAAAACAAAAATTTGGAACTTTTAAAACCTGTCCGTAGACATTATAGGCTGAAAATTAAAAATCCAGTGTCTGATAGAAGAGTATTGAACTATTGTTAATATTAACTAGTAGTGATCGATCTATGAAACCAACTAATTAATCATTTTTATATATCTATTTTCTTGTTCAGTTAGCTCACTTTCACTTCCTTATTTTCTGTAACATTATTTAGTTCAAATACAAATTCATTGTGATTTACATGAAAGTAATATTTTTATGTTTATTTGTATTTAATTTACATTAGTATTAATAAGAATTTTGTTTATCGGTGAAAAATCCTCTTCGGATTAAGTATTCTCTTTTTATCAAGAGTTAAAATTCAATTTTCTAAGATGATTATTAAAAGATAAATTTGAAGCTCTAAAGAAATGGAACAGCCAAATTATGTAATCACTATATTCATAAAATATAATTAACTTGAAGTATGTAAAAGTTACCTTAATTTTATCACAAACATTTTTGTATTGATTCTAATGATTTATTATAAATGAAAGTATTATTTTTTCTTAATTATTTTATGATTCCCTTTATAGAAATTACCTTCTCTTGAATAAATTATTTCACCTATGCAAGATGATTCAAAAATAATGTGGCCAATTTCAAAGCATTGTGATTTTTTATTGAATTAGTTTATTTACATGAAATTTTCAAACTACTTTCCTTCATCATAATGTACCCTTCCAAACATTTTTTAAAGTATATTTTCTGCTTACCCTTTTATTGCTTTTTAACGCTCTTGAAGTGTTTTTACCTTACGTATATTTAATTATTTTAAAATATCCCCCAAAAAATTAAAACGAGCTGAGTCAGGGTATGTTGGTAGCTATTTTTCAGGAGGAAGAAATTAACTTCTTTTATTTGCAGTCCTTTTGTAGTTGATTTTCTAGCATGACTCGGTACAGACTCTAGGTGGAGAACAAACAGTTCTATAGGTCTTTTCTTATATATAAATGGATTATTTATAACAGAATCTCTCTCGGCAATCACCTTTCAAAAACTTTAAAACATCATTTTAAAATTGATGATCAATTTTTGGAGTCATCACATCAGCCATCTACAGTTCAATTAGTAATTTAGATATTTTAATTTTAAAATAAAACTGGTAGTGAAGTGATTAAAATTTTCTGGAAACAGTCATATTTTTTACAAATTGAGCTAATACAAGTTTTTAATTAACTTGTAATATGTAATGATTATTATCAGCTCCTAATATATTAATTTTAATCAAACTGGCAAACTATTAGCTTTATTGCACATAAAACAAAAAATATTGAAGAAACTGTGCCTATTCTTACTTGTATGTTATAAAATGGAGAAGGTAGAATGTAAAGAAAGAGCATATATTTAAAATATATTTATAAATTATTAAAATTATTGTTTTAAATGTTAGCTTAAAAATTCACATATACAGTAGTTAGAATGTGCACTTGTCTCATATTTCTAGAATATTCTTTTATAAATATATACCATTTATTTAATTTTGTTTATGCAAATGTCTAGTTTAAATTTACATGCTATGATTATATATTATATTTAGACATAATATATATTTGTATATGTAATTGAGAAAATATTAAATTTTTAAAAGTTTTACCTAATTTGAATTTTTTTAGAAGATTTCTCACAAACTTTATACAATGGTTATTAATAAATAATTCCAGAAAAATAAAACCGAAACAAATATAAATAAGCCCACAACTTCAAATTTTTAACTCTTAGCAATCATTAAACATAACACTGAAATTTCAGTCAAAATAAAAAATATGCTGAGAATAAAAATGTAAACTTTAGTGCTTTCTTTATTTATATTTCTCCTTTATAGGTTAAATAACTGTTAAGAGACTTGATGTGAGATACAGTTTTAAACAATCAATGTATAATAATATTATATTTCCAAAGATTGATTCTTATTATTATTAAAATTTTATTTCTTTGAATAATATTTTTTAAATAACCAAAACCTGCAGCTAAAAAATATCATCAAATCAGGATTTTAGTTAAATTTAGTTAATCGCACATGATTCTAATATGCATGTAATGCAATATTATGTCAAATTTATCATTTAATATATGTAACAGCTAACAAAAATTAAATTCCACCAAAAATATTCACAGAAAAGTATTCTTAGTAGTGGTAATTTTAATTTCTTTTTATATTTTGGAAAAGTAATAATAATTTATTTTCATATGAAAAGTTAATAAAAAGATATATTTCTAGTGTTCCCCAAATTTAAAAATTGTGAAAGTTTCAAGTAATATTATCATTTCTGTTATGTTTTCAATAATATAAAATTTAAAAATGTGCATAAGAAAACAGATAAAAAAGAAAATAATATCATATACATATACATATACAGGTGTCATTTGTCACTTTCGTTATTTGGAATTATTCATTATTATTTACGATTTGATTGTACACCATTTTAAACTTACAAGAAACAATAGTTTGGATTTTATATAAACTCACTAAAAATATTTCATATATTAAAGAAACGTTTCATTTCAAGTTCCCTTCTTAAAGACAAGTATATGAAACTGCCGAAATGTTTACTGTTAATTTCAGAACTGTTTTAAAGTTTAAATAAGTTTTGTAGGAGAATAGAAAATATTCAATAAAAAGTCTTTTGCCAAATTCTACAATCCAAATTTTAAAAAATGTTTGAATTTTTATGAATTACTTGGAAAATTCTTTTTTGTTTATTGTAAATGATATTACCTTTCCCACTATGAGTATTTTAAACAAAACTAAGAAATCTGCTATGGCCTCTCATTAATTTATTATTTACTACTCTCATTAAATATTTCAAAAATGACCACTTAGTGACAAACCAGACAACGTCAGTTAGAGATAAGACTATGCAATGCAAAGTAGAAACAGTTTGCTTGGGTTTTGAATCACTGTTGAACAATATGAGAATTATTCTGCATTCCTTTGCATGAGTGAATATTTGGAAGTTTAGTGGGTCTCTTCTCTTGCTACAACCGAAAGCAGAAATCAGTGATTCCGGAAGCTTTTTGTGTTATAAGAAGATTTGCAGCAACTTTCAACTGCTAGGTTATTCACCATTCTTTGATTGTGTATAAACTAGGAACTAAATATAATCTAGCTATTCAAACTTAATAAGCTAACTACATTAATAATTTTTATTTAACTATTTAATTTGTAAAATATTATAGTTTCATTAGTTTTTTAATAAAAAAAATTAAACTTGCAACATTTAATGCATTTTTAACTTGTTTTAGAAGGCAATATTTATCAACAAATAAAACAAATATTATTATTATCGTTCACAGAGTTCATTTTTATATTATTAAAAGTGAACTCCTTCTCCTCAAAGGTTCCATTGAAAATTTGCACTAATTTAGCGTTAGAAATACACAATTTAATTTTTCACGATTGAAATGCTTTTAAATATATTTTTGATTACATCACATTTGTTAATCTGCAGCAAAAACAAATTTAAAGCAAATAAAATTTGAAAATTGAAGTTGCATTCATTATTCAAATTTTAACATCATCATGTTCTCCCCCCCCCCCCCTCAACGTATTTTCTTTCTACATACCTGATATGAAAGTGTGATTTAACCTTACACTTCAAATATTCAATGTTATGACATAACCCCTTTCAGAATTTAGACTTGTATATACATAAGTATTTTGCTGTTGTTATTACTATTTTTCATTCCTCTACATGAAGAAAGATGGCAGCACACTCTCGTCATGTCAAAAATTTTATTTTAAAAAATCTTTTTGATATCGATGATTCATTACTTAAAACGAATAAAAAAATTTATGCATATAAACCAAAAGAAAGTGTTTTATAAATTGTCCAAATTTGATTAATCTGAAAAAATAAAGGAATTAGTTCAGTATCCCCATATATTGGCGAACGCGGTGAATTTTTTTCGTCGCCAAAGTAAGCACGCCAAGCTAACACGGGAAATTTCCCGAAGTTCGATCGAAAAATAAGCATTTTAGAAAATTAAAAAAGGGAAATAAATATAAATGATTGACTTACTTGATATGAAGTTTAGCTGATATGCCGATTGGTATGTTTATTTCGACATTTTTTTCGCTGTCACCAGTGTCACATTTCATTTTTTTTTTTTTTTTTTTTAAAAAGGCATGCAAAAAATATTTTTCTAAATATTTACACTTTATAAAATTTAAAAAAACAAAAAAAAAAAAAAAAAAGGCAAAAATATTATTTTAAATATAAATTACTTTATAAAATTGAAAAAAAAGCATTCAAAAAATATTTTTCTAAATATATACACTTTATAAATTTTAAGATAAGCGTGCAAAAAATATTTTTTTAAATATATACACTTTTAAAGTAAATAAAGATAAAACACTAATACAATAAAAAATATACATTTAGAATTTGAATAAAATAGTTACACCTTCTGCGAAATTCGGTACTCATCCCAATTAATTCCCGAAACGATTTCAACAAATTTATTAAAACAATTTTCATTTGCAGCTATGCAAGCTTTATGAAACATATACATTGCAAGGTAAAATTTAAAATCTGTAATTATTTATTGTATTTAACAAAAATGTAAAAGATAATACATGAAATTAATAAGATAATATATATATATAATAAGTAAACCAAATAAAATGAAATAATGTAAAAGAAATTGTAAAAAAGAAAAATTTACGTTGATTAGACGCTGGTGACAACGAAGCCCAACTGAGGGAAAATCCCTTCCAATTCCAATAGAAACGTGGAACAAAGAATGTTCGAGAACAATGAAATTCGAAGTAAAATTTAAATAGCTGTAAAATTTATGTAAAACACAAGAAAAATGAATAGTGGCAACAAAAAAAAAAAAAAAGAAATAGTAACTAAAACTGAATTTGGCAAAACTACTATAAAAACAAAAGCTGAAATCGGCAACACTACGAAGTAAACAAAGGGCGCCAGATTTGGCGAGAAATCATATATGGGGATATTGAACTTGTACCAAAATAAATATATAAATAAATAAAAATCAAAATTAATAAATAAAGAATAAAAAATAAAATAAAATCTATAACGTGAGATGCGTGTTCCAAACTACATTTCATATTGAATTTTATTTTTATAAATACAGATCAAAATTTTAAGGGAAATGAGATATAATAATTAAAAAGGATATAATAATTAAAGAAAATGAGATATATGATAGTTAAAGAGTGAAAAAGTGTTAATTAAAATAATCATATTTTTAACCATAATGCTCTGAAAAATGTATGCTTAGAATAAAAATGGGTTTATATTTAATTTTTTTTAAAAAAAATTAACACAATTACATGAGTGCTCTCGTGCGAAAATTACTTTAAATATAAAAGTATTGAAGAATATTTCTGTGTATAAATATTCAGTAAAATGAATTATTTTGCATGAGGGCAATTTTTTCCGATATAAATTTTTAAACTATTATAATAAAATTATTTATAACTAAAAAAATAACATTTTGAAATTTTTCTCAGAAAATGCACGAAGATCACACCATACAAAAGAAATGAAATAATTTCCCTCAGATATTAAGTGCCATGTTTTAACTGTTTAATAAATCAGATATTCCCTAAGATTCGAATGGAATTTCATTAAAAATCCAAGCTTATGAAACAGAGTTTACCTCTTTTATCAAATGATTAGGAAAGAGAAAATTATTATTTTTTACTCATTGCATAAGCTCACTACTGATATAACTATCAGATTTTCCTGTAGCATAAAAATATATAGTTCATTTTTTAAGTAAATCAAACATTTAATTAATTTTAACAACAGCTAAATTGTAAATGAGAAATTAAATTTTCTTAAAATTTTAGTCAGTAATGAATCAAATAAAATTTTTGAAAAGAAATATATGTATATTATTTATCTTATTATATATCTTAAAATGTTTGTAAGTAATAAATCAAATAAAATTTTTGGAGAAAGGCCGTAGAAACAACTCTCTTGGGATTCATGTCTCATGACGGGGTAGAACCCAAATCTCGGCCTTTTTAATTGTGATGCTATAAAAAAAGATGGCGCTTGGTACCATAGCGCCATATCTGACTATACACAGTATGGAACTTAATGATAAAACTGCAACTTTTATAGAAATAATCTGATCTTTAGGAAGAATGGTTGCCAAAATATTTATTTTATCGCTTTCCGAAATGAACTTACAAAAGTCTATGTGTATATACTTGCATTTTTTTTTTTTTTTTTTTTTTTTTGTTTCCTATATAGTTTCTTATCTGAAATATATATAACTTTTTTTATTTGAAAAATAACATTTTTAAATGCTCATTTAATCTTATAAAAGACTTTAAAAGAATTTCTTTTTTGAATTCCTAAAATTATTTTTCAGAATTTTCATATTATCGATAAAAAATGCTGAATTTCTGTTAGAAAAATTATTTTATATAAGCCCCTTAATTTATCTTGTATTATAAAATTTTTATTTCAGGTGTATAATTTTTCCTTTTCTGGTATTTAAGTTATTTACATCCAAATAGTCACACAGAGGTAATTAAAATTATTCATGAAACTATATTCACACACACATTCTGATTTTTAAAAAAGTACGATTTGCTTTTCATTTTTATAATTAAGAGAGACAATTTTATGGCGTAGTAATTATTCAAAAGTAAATATTTATATGAGCTTAAAGGAAAACACTCTCGAAATTTTTCTATGCTCATATTTAAGTAATAATGTCAGTGTATATCTGTAATACAGAATTATATCAATTCTATGCGAAGAATTAAACTGAATTCAGTGAATTATTTCTAATTTGATGCCTTAAGAACTGACCAATGATTCGTCAATGCCTTCTTTCTGATAATTGGAAACAGTTTCCAGCGTGGACAGTTTTAAGAAAGTATAATGCTTTTAATGAGATTGGTTTCTTTTTAATATTAAAATTATTTATTTTATTCAGTGATTTTATTCAATGATTCGGATTTATTCAGTTATTCTGTGATTATATGACTTAAATCGTTTTTAGAAAAAAAAATTTGCTTACATTTAATGATATTTCTATAGAAATTTAAAGAAATTTCAGTTGTGATATAAATTTTGAAACTGATTGATTAAGGTAGTATTTTTAAAAATATTTTTTTCATCAATTGTAGTTTATAAATTGCTGACACTGGAAATTTTAACAATATTAAGTTAAAATCATTGGTACTGATTATAAAATTTCGTCTGTGCTTCCCTGTGCTCAGAAGCCAATTAACATTTACTAGTTCTACCTGTGGAAAATTACTTTCAATGAGTGAAAATAGCTCAATACTGCCATCTATTATTTGAATATAAAATTAAGCGATTTTTTTCGACATGCCTAAAATTTATTTTTGTATATGTGATTTATAAGCCATAATAATATTTATTATATATAAATATATGTGATATATATATTTATATATATGTGATTTCTAAAACTTAATTTTATAAATGAATAAATATCAAATTTTAAAATTATTTATATGATAAAGATTACATAAAACTTATAGGCGATTTTTACAAATACTTTGAAAAATCAGGAATCAAAGAAATTTTCTGAAATAAATTCAAAATTTTTTAATGTAAATGATTCATATATATCTCAAAGCCTGGTAGTCATTTCTGTTCATTAATATTTTTACTTTAAGAAACAATGTAAAAGTAAATAAAAACGATTATTGGCTCTTACCAATTATTTGTCATTTTTTTATGCTGTCATAAAGCACTCCTGAGTTTTTTTAAAAAAAAAAATTTGGCGCACAGTTTTGAAACAGAAATTTTTTGCAACATATTACAACGCACTTATTTCTTAATTATCCGACTCATAATTATTCGTTTTGTGAATACTCAATGCATCTTAAAACCCATACATTTCGCTTTATATACATACCATAAATCATAGAAATTAAGTAGCGCAATTTACAGAAACAAATGTAAAATTTAACATAAATCCTCCTATAATTTCCCTACTCAATTTGTTTATCATATGAAAGCATTCACTCTCTTTTATTACATTAAAAATAGTTTTGGTTAAAATATTGTCCAACGCTTTCACATTAGGAAATGATTGATAACTTACCGAAACTTTAAAAATTTTATTTTGTATATTGATAAATTGAAAATATATATATATATATACATATATATATATAAATGTATATATATATATATATATATATATATATATATATATATATATATATATATATATATATATATATATATATATATATATATATATATATATATATATATATATATATATATATATATATATATATATATATTTATATTTATATATGTATATATATATATAGTTCAGTTTTTAATTTCTATATGTTAGATTATATGTAGGCAGGGGCAGCTAAAGAATCAGGATCACGTAATTTAATATTCTTGACTAAATATTTATTTACAAATTTTACAGGATAATTTGCATGGAACTTTCATAAATTGTAGGCACAAAGAAAACTGACAAATTCCTCAAATTCTGGAACGTTTCGTTTCACATTCGGTAGGGTAAAGCTCCTCTCATGTACTAGAAACAGACTCCTAAATTCAACACTCGGGAAACAGTCTCGGGAAGTCACTATAATGTCAAGGATCCTATCCGGAGAGTACGGGAGGCTCGGGATATTCAGTCTCGAGGTCTGACGTGAGTCACCGTGATCAAGAGCTAAAGACCACTCTAAAAACATACTTTTAAAAATAGAAAATTTAAGTAGTTCTTGTCAATTTAAACTAACCTTAAAGTGGATGTTTGGTATTGCCTTTTTCATTTTCAACGCCTCTTAATACGATATCATAATCTATTATATTTGAGGTACATGAAACGCTACCTGACGTCATAGATATTTTAAACCAATGAGAATTATAATAAAATGATTTAGCGATGGTCTCAACTGGAACAAAATAAACAACCATTTTATGGTTAGTAAAATTTATTCCTCATTTTCTATAGTTGACAACTTTTAAATTCCTTTATTTATTTAAAATATTCTCAAAAAAATAAATAACTTTTATTGTACATGCAACTTTATGCCTATTTTTTTGGGATTTTGTCATTTAAAAGTCAGGATACTTGATTATATAATTTTTTAAGTTTTAAGGAAATAATTTTAATATTTTAACATTTTCAATGCTATGGCTTGAAAAATCGTGAAAGCATATTTTTCTTGTTTATTAACTAACTGAAATAGTTAACAACTTTTCTTTCCATTTAATAGAGCATTATTTTATAATGTAATACTGCAAATTTTGGATCATTAGATTTTGTCCATACGTTATACCCCACATAAATAATTTTTTTTTAAATGTATAATTGTGTTTACTCAACCCCTAACTTTTCTAGTTACAAAAGAATTATTTAATTGAATAAGCTTTACATTCCTGATTTAGAACTATCTTACCTATTTTTCGATGACATCTTTTAAATCCTTTTATTTACCACAGAGTATTTATTTAATTTTTTTATTTTAGAAAAAATGTGGTGATAAACAACATCAACATTAAATTTCATGCAGGATTTCTCATATAAAATAGTTTCTTAAAGAAGATCATTCAGGTCATTAATATAATAATATCATTTTTATTATAAGAATTTAAAAATTCAGAAAACTTAATTTAGTAAATTAGCAATTTCCTTTCTATACCAAAAGGTAAAGTTTTTTGATATCATGATTAAAGATAAAGAGGGAGAAAAAATTGTGTATTTATAGATTTTCATCTGTTTTTTATTTAGAAAACTAAATACTGTCACAGTATTATTAATGCAAAATACAGGAAAATAACCAGAGACACTCTCTCTCTCTCTCTATTTCTGTATTTTTGTGTGTGTGTATATATATATATATATATATATATATATATATATATATATATATATATATATATATATATATATATATAAATACATAATAAGATCGAAAATTTTCTTGCAAAATATAAAATAATATTAAAATGATTTTTTTTTTTAAAGAAACTAATAAACTTAATATTTTTTCTCCAAGTTTTTATTGATATAAAATATTGCTAAGAATTACAAGCATTCAGAAATTCAAGAAAAGAAGAGAGTTTAACTTTCTTCTATCATGATTTTACTTAAGGAAGATTTTTCAATCGGTTACGTTACTAGTAAAAAAATTCAACGTGTTTTCAATATGTTTAATGAAACTATTTTTATAAGTACTTAAATTACGTTTCTTTTTATGCAAAGAACTTATTCATATTAAAACAAAAGCGCTAATTTTTATTACGAAAGACTTTGAATTTCTTATATTCAATATTATAGTTTTCTTTTTTTTTCAATAAGTCTATAATTTTTCCTATTTTTTTAATTTTTTCAATGTAGAGTAATAGTTAGTCTCAATCTCTTTATATTCCTCTAGAATGATTTTTGTAAAGCTAAAAGTGGTTTATTTATTTATCAATTGCAATAAAATTAAAAAAGAATTAATAACAAATATTTTGTGAGAACAAAAGCATATAAAAAGAAAAATTATCATTTTTTTACATTTTGAAATCTTACCATTCGAAAAAATAATTATTCAATGTATGGTGCAAGTGCAACAATGCTTTTTTTTTTCCAATGTAAAGGAAATGGGAACAAAATTACATGTTAATAAAAATTATTTCCAAAAACTGTTAAATATTAAGTAAATTAGTTTTTAAAAAATAATTTTAAATAATAAACAATTTGATTTTGATTTTTAAAATTATACGTTAATGTTAATAAATATTTTTTATACTGCAGAAAAATTGTGTATTAAATAAAAATTATTAAGAAAATATGGGCTGGAAATTAAATTTATTGTGATAATTTTTCTTAATGTTAAATGTGAAAGTTTTCTGTTCCAACAAAATCGATCCCTTTTAAAGAAATAATGGTATTTATTAAAAACGAAAAATTTGTGAGAGCTAAACTGACCGTGTTTGGGAAAAATGATATACGAGCCATGTACAAGAAAAAAAGAAAATATATGTTTCAAAATTTTCCTTAAATTTGGAATAAATAGAATCTTTGATTTCCGCAGTGGTACCACACTTCGATTTCTAGAAGACCGGATATTGCAATGCTACTTCACCAAGAAATTCCTTTCTTACGTTAGATGTCAGTCTGATGCAAGACACTAATATTTGTGACAAAGGGGACTGCTAAGGTCAAAACCTTTTCGCGAGAATTTTCTCACAAAATAATGTGACTGTAGTCTAAACTAGTATCTCGAGAGAATCGAGAAAATCAAATCCTTGCAGGAATTCTAACGAATGTGCATTTGAAAAAAATTTTTAGTAATTTAACAATGCACAATCTGAATATTGTCCCCAATTAATTTAGGCAACACTATTATTTCTTAGTTCTCAGTCTACTTTGAAATAAGCATGGCTAGTCGAATTGGGTATTTACCTATTCCTTATTTTATCTTGAGTGCTAACGAAAAGCGATTAACAAATAGATAAAAAGAAAAAAAAAAACGAACGATGATTGCAATTACCACATTAACTTTTAATTTCTAATTTTTAATGAAGATATTATGAATAATATAAGATATAGGAATAAAATATATGTGCCATGTGTAATGAAAAGTCACACTAAAATAAAAATACAATTTTTATAAAATATATATATATATGTATATACCGAAGGAATTGTATCTAAATATTTTTAACATACTTATATGGGAAAAATTTCTATTTTATCTGATAGGTTTAACTATACATTTATTATCAAGTACTTTTTCTCAAAAATGTTAAAAAAAATTAATTAAACTTTTACAACTCTGATTAAAAATTTAAAAAAATAATATATTATACATGAATTGCTTTGATAAACTTTGGATATACCCCAAACATCATATATAATAAAGTCATAGTAAAATATAAAATTAATTTTTTCTCTAAGCATACCTAAAAAAATATTCCCCAATTATTTGTATCAGTTTTATCCTATTTATAACGCAAAATAAAATTTTTCTCGTATAATTATGTATTTATAAATGTTCCCAAATATTTTTAATGTACATAAATTTTTTTAATTCTAATCCAAAGTTGATTACATTTTTTTTCTCATAGCAAATCACAAGCTGCAGATATTAAATATCTGTAGTCTGTTTCTCGGGTATAATTCATATCTTTGAAAAAATTAATTCTTGGCTTTTACAAATGAGGAAATTTATAATTTAAAAAAGTATTTTTAAACTTTCTAATTATATGCGTAAAAATTTTTCGAAGACAGTATTTTATACAAGAAAAATATCCTTATAATTTTTGAAAGGTTAGTTAAAAAAATGAATAAAAATATATTCACATAGATTCTTAGAGATCTGTGATTAAGGAAATATTCATGAATTGCCTGTTATTATAATATTTTTATCCGTAATTTTAAAGGTTTTTATTTTAATTAATATTATATTCTTTTGATTCAGATAAATGTAAAAATTATGTCAGGGGTGGCAAAGCTATTTAAAGTTTTCACTTACTATCCTCAAAATTTAGATTTGCTGTGGCCCTAAATTTTGACGGTAATTGTATATTTACGTACCTATTTGAGCTTTATAAATTTATTTTCTAGGTTTGTATTGACTATGTAATATATACATGAATAACGCGCATATTTAATTATTTTCATCTTCTTAATATGAGTAAAGAGAAAACAATCTAAGAATTCCTCAGAAGGTTGAGTCTTGAAATATAGTTTACTTATCAGGAAAAATTCGAGAATTTATATTTACATTATAGTTTTTTATGTTGTCTGAGCGAAACTGCAGTGAGTAATATAAAATTTAACTTATGTATCTATAAAATAGTAATTATAAATCAGTTTGTTAAATGTGACATATAAAATACACTATATGCACATTCATTTTATTCGAAAAAAAATTTTTTGTAGGTCATAAAATAGGATAACTTTATAGACTGTTAAAGAACATTTTTTAATTGTTTCTTATTATTTCTGCAAGTTTTCGTTAATGATATTATAGTTTTATGAAAGTTCTTTTTCTGAGAGTGATTTCGTATTATGTTATAAAGCTGCAAAATAAGATTGAATTTCAAATACTTTCTCAATTTATAAGGAAGTTTAAAATATTTCTTGTAGAATAAAATGATTCTATCTCTTACACGACAGTTAATATTAGATTAAATAACATTGTTCGGTTTTATTTTAGAAAATAAAATAGCATTTCATATCCATCAACTCTCATACTCAGTTGAAAATTTGAGTTTATTTTATATTAAATGTACATGATTCAATTTTTTATTATTGAAACATTTTTAAATACATTTTAAATTTCCTCACATTTGTTAATATGCAGCAATTGCAAACTGGATTCAAATAATAGCTGAAAATCTAAATTTCACATTCCTCATTCGGATTTAATGTTATCATTTCCCTCCTTCTCTCTCAAAAAAAAAAAAACTCAAGAGTATCACATAACCCCTTTCAGAATATTGACTTGTGTGCTGTAATTATTAGTTTTTCATTCTTGCGTAAAAGGAAAGATGGCAGCACATTCTAATAAGATGTGTGGAGAATTTTTCTATTTTTTAAAATATTATTGATGTTCATGCCACATTAAATATATAATAAAATGAATAAAAACGAAAAAGTATTTTGTAACTTATCTAAATTTGATGAATTTATAATAAATATTTAATTATAAAATGTGTTAGAAAGTGAAAAGAATTGTGCCTGGTAGCTAAGCAGCGTTGTTTGTCACTTTATGTTTTCGGTTCTTTTGTAGGGTAGTAGAAGAGTAAGAATGCTTTAATAAAGTTGGGATTTTGTGTTTGTCGCTAAATTCTTTGTTTTCCTTAATGAACCATATTTGAAAATACTTTTATCAACATATCAAAATATCTCCATCATCGGGTAGATGCAAATCCCATGAAAAGAACATTGAAAGTATTTGCCAAAAATACTTATTTGAGATTTTAAAATCACGCATAATTTGGTACCCACGGCGGGACGGAGTATTTTGTTATGATTTTTGACTGAACTTCGAAATTCGAGATGCATTTTGGCGCTCTTAAAACTCAAAGAAAAGGACTACGAACCACATTCTCTTTTACTTTGAAGAAAATTGAACTAGAATTATCGAAAGAAGTAAATGATATAAAAACGCTTTCAATTTTGAAATGTCAGTTAAATGATAAATTTCAGAGACTGGATGTTTGTCAGACTGAAATTTCTGAGAAACTTTTGCAGTCTGAAAATATCAAATAATTATTTAATAGTGATTTCATTGAAACTGACACTAAAAATTACAGAGGTCAATTTATTGAAATTTCTTCCCAAATTGATTTGAAATTAAAATAACTGTCCCTTCCATGTGATAAGGAATCGAGGAAGTTCAAATTACCCAAAACTAAAATTAACAAATTCAATGGAGAAGCAAAGAAATATCTCACATTTTGGAGTCAATTTTATAAGATCCACGATGACAGAACTATTGCCGATGAAGACAAAATGCAATATTTATTGCAATCTATGCAGCCGGGCTCTAAAGCTGAACGCTTAGTTCTTAGCTACCCAGATACTGCAGATAACTATCCAAAGGCAATTGAACAGTTAAAGGAGCGTTTCGGGCATGAAGATTTACTAGTGCAGATTTATGTCCGAGATTTACTGTTGGTGGTCATGAAGAATACCCTCTACAGGAAGAGCAAGAACTGATTTAGCATCTCTTTATGATGAGCTAGAAAGTAAACTACGCGCATTAGAAAGTCTAGAAAAACTCAGGAAAAATAGGGGGATTTCTTGACACTTTTAGTTGAGAGTTGCCTTCGCGAAAAAGTTTTGGTCGTCTGGGAAAGGAGCCGTAACCATGACTCTTCAAAAACAAGATCATTAGAACTTTTAATGGATTTCCTTCGTCAGGAGGTAAAGAGTGAAGAAATGGTACTACTGGCCAGCTCTGGATTTGGCTCCCGTCAAAATCAGCAGAAAATTGAACAGGTAAAACCAGCTGAACAGATAACACAGCATCAGCACTCGTAAATTTGGACAATTCAGGTAAGACCGTTAATACCTGTATTTTTTGTGATAAAACGCACCCTAGCGAAAAATCTTTTACCGCGAAGAAAATAACATTAATTGATAAAAAGCAATTGTTATTAAAAAAAAAGGTGCATGTTTTTCTTGTTTAAAAAAGACTGGACGCTTACGCAGAAATTGTAATTTAAAAAATCAATTAGATTGCTCTTATTGTAAAAATAATCATAATGATATTATGTGTAATAAACGAGAAAACGTAATTGAACAAAAATATATTCAGAAGGAGAGATCCCTTTCTTTAAAAAAAAGGGATCTCTCGCGGGCAGAAGAGAAACAGTATTTTTTTTGCAGACCCTTTTTGTTCGGATAAGGTGTCAATGTTGCCAAAAAACTTTTCGCGGGTTAATAGACACAGGGAGTCAGAGTAGCTATGTAAGTGAAAGGTTGATGACCCAGATTGGGGCCGGAATTTTGCATGGAAAACTGGTATTTTGGAAAATTTGTACCGTGTGTGGGGAAGTTTGACAGGTTCAAGATGGTGATCCATGCCCTTTTCTAAGGGAATAAAACTAAACCAAAACATCATCAAGTGCTTTCCTTGGAAATCGGCTTTAGTTTGAAGCTCTTTCTGAAGAACAGATTTGTGGATTTATTCCTACTATTGAGGATAAAGAGATTTTGAATGAATTAATAGAAAATAAAATAGATTTTACCGATTCTTTTCGAAAGGAAACAGAAATTAATCTTTTAATTGGTGCAGATGTTACAGGAAAAATATTAACCGGAAATTCTTTCTAATTAAAATCTAGTCTAACAGTCATTGAAATGAAAATCGAGTGAACTGTATTTAGAAAATGTAATGCATGTGAGGGGAATAATATTTCAAAAACTCAAACGATGCATTTTATGAAGATACCCTTAAGTAAATTATGGGAACTTGAATTTCCAGGAACTTCCGATCCAACCCCAGTCGAAAATGAAAAAAATTATTTTAATTTAGATGATTACAATAATAAAAGAAAAATGTTTCCTGATGGAAGATATGAAGTATAAAACTCCCATGGAAAAATAATAATATGAATCTATACAATAATAAAGAACTAGTTTGGATAAGACATGTGAATTATTAACAGATTAGGATGCAGCGAATTTTTTGTTGATTATCAGCGTGTTTTTTCAGGATTGGGAAAAATTAAAAATTATTGAACGCGTGCCAGATTTTGAGGTAAACAATGAATGCCATTATTTGTCACACAGACCAGTAAGTAAATAAGCGAGTCAAACCACTAAATCCCGTCCTGTGTTTGATTTTTTTGCCTCGGAGAAAGGGAAACCTTCTTTAAATGAATATCTGGATATAAAGGAATTAATCCTATTGAGTTAATACCTGATATTATTGATAGATTTAGAATGTATCCTATTGGTATTAGTGCTGATATTGAGAATGCTTTTTTAATGTTGTCTATAGCACCACATCACAAAGATTTTCTTCGATTTTTTTCCCATCCAATAAACGTCAGTTTGTTTATAAACATTGTAGGACTGTTTATGGAATCTCTTAAATCCCTTTCCTGCTTAATGCTTCTATAATGCATTTATTAGAAAACTGTGAACGTGAATATTACGATGTAACTCAGAAGCTCAAGCGTTCCTTCTATATTGATAATTGTTGTCGGGTGTATTTAATAGCTATGAACAAAAGCAGTTTATAAAACATGCTAAATTAATTAAGATGAACGGAGGCTTAAATTTGCGTAATTTTGAAAGCAATGTCGCTGGTGTAAATGTTTATAAACATTCGGGAGATACTTCTGTGTTAGAAGTAATTTGTAATTTCGATAACGATACATTAAAATGTTGCACAGATTTGGATGCTTTGACTTGTGGTACTAAAATTACAAAAAGAATAATTTTATCAATTATACACAGAATTTTCGATCCTATTGCATTAACACCAGTTACATTGCTTCCTAAAATGTTATTGCAAAATTTGTGGAAGTAAATTTTTAAAATGGTTAAAAAAATTTATCTACTTTAAGAGATGTAGTTTTGTCTCGATATATAGCAATTGATTCAACATCTGAATTATATGTTTTTGTGGATGCTTACAGGGGGAGGGGAGAAACGTGCGTCTTTGTTCAATCGGTCTTCGATTCTGCAGTCAAGGTAAATTTCATACGAACAAAATCTAGAGTCCCACCCTTAAAACCTTTAAGTATTCCGCGTTTATAATTAATGTCTTGCTTCATAGGTTCTGGACTTGCAAATTCTATAATTAATGTGCTAGATTTGCCAGATATAAAAATTACCTTTTGATCCGATTCTACTACGGTGGCTCTTTGGTGGATAAAAAAGCAAGGAAATTGGTCTATTTTTGTGCAAAACCGAATTAAAGAGATTCGTGAATTGGCAAAAGGTCAGTTATGGGGAAATATTCCAGGAAATATGAATATCGCTGATTTATTATCGGGTGGTTGTTCTGCAAAACAAATATATTTTTCCAAATGGTGGCAAGACCCTTTTGGGCTCCAAGAATATTCTGAAAACTGGCTTGTTGGAGAAATCCTCTTCCAAACTGAACAAGTAGATTTGGAAAGAAAAAAGGTTAAAGTAATGAATACAGGGTGACAACTTTATCCTGTTGATAAAAAAAATATTGTATTAAACTAAAAACTTTAAATTTATCTTCTAAAAACCAACTTTACTTAAATCATTTATTACTTATATACAACATATTAAAGTATCTTCGAAATGGCCCCCTTGGGCATCGATACAGAGCCTTAAACGTCGCGTGAAATTTTCTGCAATGGGCCGCAGTTCATCAGATGTTAATTTAGCCCATTCCTTCTTAAGAGTAGCTTTTAGACAGTCCAAACTTTGATGTGGCTTAGAGCATACCTTTGATTGCAGAATAGACCATACACTATAGCCCATTAAGTTTAAATCAGCTGAATAGGAAGGTCACATTCTCACAGGTATAAAATCTGGAAGATTTGCTAGACACCAGTCTAATGTTGCTTTTGCTCTATGAGAAGGGACAGAATCTTGTTGAAGTGTCGAGATGCTGTTTTTAAAATTTTTTTTTGGACCAAGAAAGTAAAACTGACTGTAAACTTCCATTGCAGTTCATGGTCTTGTTCATTTTGACGCATTGATCTATGAAAACCAAAGGAGTTTTTACAGATTCACAAATGTCTTCACATACAATATGACTGGGGTTTTGCCTACGTTCTTCTCTAGTGAATGTTCTTGGATGGTCAGATGACCAGTATCGGTCATTTTGTTGATTATAGGATTGTTCAATTGTGAAAATTTTTTATGCGTGAAAATGAAATGCTTCCACGCGCCTTTTTTGGACTTTCAAAGGAGAGATCAACATCTTTGCAACCTTGTACGCTTATTTTGCTCAGTTAGTTTCTGTACTTTTCGAAGTTTACATGGCTTTAGTCCAAGTTCTTATTTTACAATTTTTCTAACTGATTATCTGTTATACCCTATTTCTTTAGCTATTTTTCTCAATGAGTTTTTTGGATTTCGGCAAGTTTGTTTCTTGATAATTTTGCAAATTTCATTTGTATTCTCAGTTCTTTTTTTGGTTTTTGGGTTCTATCACCGCCATGGCCAATCTCCAAGAATCATTTTAATAGTATGTTATACTGTTTTACTGTGGATATTCAGCTTTCTGTCAATCTGATTTTGCCATAATCCAGGCTCAAATAACGCAATTATTTGTCGTCGTTAGTTTGGCATATTATTTCAAACAAGGAAGCCAAAAAACTACCTATTTATTTTACTAACATTAAGATCTCTGAAGCAAATGAAATTTCACATATTTTATCTTCCTCATCAACCCGTTTGCAAAAATGATAAACTCACTACCAAATTTCGCATTGTGTTTGATGCGAGCTCTTATGATCATGGTCAGATATCTTTAAATGTTTGTTTGTTACCCGGCCCAAATCTTAATCCAAATTTAATGGACCTTTTAATTAAATTTCGCTTTAATAAAGTAGCATTCACAGCCGATATCAAAAAGGCGTTTTTGCAAATATTCTTGTCGAGTGAGGATAGAGATGCAACAAGATTCCTTTGAAAAAATTGTAAAGCTCTTCAAAAGGATAACGAAATTGAAATTTACAGATTTAAGCGTGTTCTCTTCGGAATTAATTCGAGTCCTTTCCTGTTAGCTGCCACGATAAAGCATCATATCGAAAGATATCGTGATAAATATCCCACCACAGATCACTCATTAAACACTTGTTTCTACGTTGATGATTTGATTACTGGAGCAAATGATGTTGAAGAAGACTTCCAAAAGATATTCGATCCTACAGGACTCCTAGCTCCATTTACCATCTGAATTAAGCGTATCTTACAAGAATTATGGAGGGTAAATGTATCCTGGGATGAAAAGCTTCCAACAGATTTAGAAGAACTGTGGACTAAGTGGTGCACAGAACTTCCTCAACTTGCAGAATTGAAAGTTCCAATATTTATCCTGAACACTATCTTCAATAAACAAGTGGAAATACACTGCTTTTTCGACGTTAGCAACAAAGCTTATGGTTCAGCAATTTTCCTTAAAGTCTATAAGCATAATGGGGTAGAAGTAAATCTTGTTGTTTCGAAAAGTTGAGTTTCACCTGTCAAGAAACTGACCTTGCCTAGATTAGAGCTAATGGGAGCTCTTCTCGCATCACGCTTAGCTGACAAAATAAAAAAGATCATTCAAGAAAAAGCTACAACCAAAGTTTACCTCTTGATCGATTCGCAGATTGTGTTACACTGGATCAAAGGCTCACCAAAAAAGTGGAAACCATTTATAGCCAACAGAGTGACAGAGATTCAAGCCCTGACTGATGTCAACTCATGGTATCACTGCAGTGGAAAGAACAATCCGGTAGATCTGGTTACTCGAGGAGAAAATGCTAGTTCCTTATACCAAAATTCTACTTGGTTTCATGGAGCAACATTTCTGTTACAAAATGACTTTCCAAATGAATCCATTGCTCCATTGAATGAAGAAGAATTTGGAAACGAACTAAGAAAAACTGACAATTTTTCTAATAAGAACTCTAATTTTTTAAATTCAATATATCAAAATTTATTTATATCCGATTTGTTGAAAATTTCTAACAATTACACAAAATTAATCCATGTATTAAGTTTTTGTTTCAGATTTCTACACAATCTGAAATCTCCATCCGAGAACAAATTAGGTATATTAGAGTCTTCAGAAGTTGAGAGAGCAGAAAAGTTTATGGTAAGAGGCATACAACATGAAGACTTTTCTGAAGAAATAAGTAAAATTGTCAAAGATGAGCCCATCTCAGGTAATAGTAAATTAAAATCTTTAAATCCATATATTGATGAAGAAAATATTCTTAGAGTTGGAGGTAGATTAAATAATTAAAATTTTGTCAAAGATAAGAAAAATCCAATCATTCTTCCTAAGTCTAATAAACTAACTATACTTATCCTAAAATTTTATCATGAGAAATTTTTGCATGTCAATCCACAGTTCTTATTGTATTGTGTACGACAAAAATTTTGGCCACTTAATGGCAGAAATTTGTGTAGGAAAATAGTGTATGAATGATTTGTTTTAAAAACAAGCCGAAAATGCAGAATCAAATAATGGGCAATTTACCTAAAGAAAGAATTGAGCAAAGTTATCCCTTTAATGTTACAGGAATTGATTTCTGCGGTCCATTCTATGTTAGATTTAAAAATCAGTGAAAAGGAACACTCAATAAAGTATATGTAGCAATTTTTATCTGTTTAGTTATTCGTACAGTTCATTTTGAAATTGTAACTGATTTGTCGTCAGAAGGCTTTATAGCTTCTTTCAAGCGATTCATCGCTAGAAGAGGCAAATGTTCTAAAATATTCACTGACAATGCAAAACATTTATTGGGGCAAATAAAGAATTGGAAAAATTTAATGATATTCTGAAAAATCCTGATAATAAATTAGGTAACTTTTTCGTGGATGAAAATATTGATTGGAAATTTATACCCCCTAGATCACCTAATTTTGGAGGTCTTTGGGAATCAGGCGTAAAGTCCTTTAAATATCACTTAAAGCGCATAGTAGGAAACAACATCTTCACTCTAGAAGAATTTTTAACTACAGTTATTCAAATCGAAGGAATGTTAAATTCTAGACCCCTTACTCCATCAAGTTCTGATTTCGATGACTTCGAAACACTTAGTCCAGGTCATTTTTTAATTGGCAGACAGTTAAAAAGCATTAAGGAACCCAATTTGACTAATATAAAGGAAAGTAATCTTAATAGATGAAAAAAACAACAAAGGCCACTCAACAAATATGGAATCTGTGGAGAAGAGATAATTTAAGCAATTTGCAAGAAAGAACAAAATGGCAGTTTGAAAAGAACAATGTAGTGATAGGCTCTTTAGTTTTAATTAAAGAAGATAATCTTTCGATTAATAAATATTTACTTGGTAGAATAGAACAGGTTTTTCCAGGTAATGACTCTAAAATAAGAGTTGTAAACGTAAGGTTACCAAATGGTACAATTGTAAAACGTAACGTCAGAAGTTTAAGCATTTTACCTATAAATTAAAAATATTGATTACTGTTGAAAATGCAACAAAATGATCTGTTTATTATTCATATATATATTATACCTTTCATATATTTCTTATATGTGTATTGTAACGCTCCTTTATTGTATTGTATAATGTTTATGTAATCAAGTGTTTAATATTTGAATTTTTCAATTATTTGGAAATATTAATTGCATAATGTTAATTATATTTCGATATAAGTTCATGATATTGTTTTGAAATTAGCATTTCAACCCGGGGGAGTATGTTAAGACCACCCTTCTGATATAGATGGCGCTCCTACTCACCCAAGTGAGGGAGCTGCTTACGTAATTTTGTAAGAGTGTAGCTGTAACATTGGAAGGTGATAGATGGGCCTGACGTCGGTCTTCCGCTATCCCTTTTTAATGTTTTGTTATGTTTGAATAAATGTTGTTTTATTAAAGAATACAGTCCACTTGAATTCATTAGTTAGTAGGACGGTTCCTACAGGTACCTCACAGTTTCCGTGATATTTGTTAGAAAAATATCTGTTTATGATAGTGAAAAGTGCATGATCAATCTCCCAGGTCAACCTCTAAATGTAGATGAAGCTTTTGAAAAGGTAAGAAATGTTTTATTTTTTCTCATTATAAACGTTTTTCAAGTATTAGAAATATATAATTTTTATTTTTATAATATAATGTTTATTACATTTTGCTTAAATGAATGAAAATTATATATATTATTTGTCAAATATTTATTTTTATTTTTTATAATGTGATTATAAAGATTACTTTTTGTTTCTAAAACAAAAGCATATCAAAACCTTGTATTCTGTAAAATTTTATAATTTGAGAGTTTTTACTTTTTAAATGAAAATTATAGTTCTAACGTAAATACTTGCTTTGAAGCAATCATTTACTTATTAATAATCTTAATCTATTTCTAATGATAATTTAATAAACCATGTGTAGTTTGGAAAAATTTTAAGTATTTTAAATTATTCATAATTGTATTTCGTTCAATGTAAAAATTATTGCTATGAGACAAAATATATAAATTAAAAAACATATTAGTAAAGTATTGTTAAAATAACTATTTGATAAACTTAATCTTGCCATCTTAAACAAACATTATTCAGCATGATTTCAGTTATTCATACATATTTGAAATTTTGTAATAAGTATAGAAACGCACACATAAAAATAAATAAAATGTAGAATATGCTTTATTCCTTAAGAATTTGATTTCTTGTATAAATCACCTAAAAATATTTATATTTTTTAGTGATTTTATTATTTAACGAGTTTGAAGGAAGAGGCACCGGATGGATTTTAGAAAATATTGAGCATGCCGAAGTAAAAACTGCATTATATAAACCTTTGGCAGCAGCGTCATACATTCCCTTAAACAAAAAAATTGCTTCTAAAACGTGCTCTCTTAAATATAAAGAACTATGATGAGAAATGTTTACTTTGGTCTGTTTTAGCTGCTCTACATCCATTCAATTCAAAAAAACATCCAGAGCTAGGGAAAAACTATGTACCTTTTACCTTTTAAAAAGGAAATAAGTGTAGAAGG
This sequence comes from Latrodectus elegans, assembly GCA_030067965.1. Classification (NCBI taxonomy): domain Eukaryota; kingdom Metazoa; phylum Arthropoda; class Arachnida; order Araneae; family Theridiidae; genus Latrodectus; species Latrodectus elegans. Next base: position 58,607,859 of record CM057817.1, read on the forward strand.
AATTGATTTTCCTACTCCAGTAAACCAATTACAAGAATTTGAACGACAAAACCATTTTTCCATAAATGTTTTTGGTTATGACAAGGAAATATTTCCTTTATACATCACAAAGGAATCAAAAGAACAACACATCAATTTATTGTTGTTTTCAGAAAATGAGAAAAATCGTTATTGTTTAATTAAATTTATGAGTGGTTTGTTTTTGGATCTTACTAAATAGTATTGTAATGGCAAAGTATATTATTGTAAATATTGTTTGCACACAGATTTATATAAAAAAGTTAATTTGGATAAACATATTGAAAACTGCAGTGAACACGGACTGCAAAAGATGAAGATGCCTTCAGAGAATGAAAAATGGTTAACTTTTGATAAATCGCAGTATCAGTTTCTTGTACCTTTTGTCATTTATGCCGACTTCGAATCTCTTCTAGTGAAATTGGTCACTTGCTCGCCAAATACATCAAAATCTTTTATCCATCCATTAAACAAGCGTATGCTTTCGGGTTACTGCTACATAATTGTGGGTCCAAATGGCAATATGTATAAAAATCCTGTTGCTTATAGAGGCTCGGATGCAGTAGATCATTTTCTTTTCAATTTTCTAAGAGAAGAAGATGAAATTTTAAATGTTTTGAAAACAAGTGAACCTATTCATATGACAGAATCTAATATAGAAAATTTTAGAAACTCTACCCACTGTCAAATTTGTGAACTTCCATTATTGAATGATAAAGTTCGTGATCATGACAGATTAGGTGGAAAATACCGCTCTGCATCTCACTCCTAATGTAATTCAAAATATAAATTAGCTTCTTACATTCCTGTAATAATGCATAATTTAAAAGGATATGATTCACATCTCATAATGCAAGGTATTGGAAAATGTAAAACGCGTAAAATAAGTTGTATTCCTAGCAATAGCGAGAATTTTGTTTCGTTTAGTCTCGGCAACTTAAGATTCAAAGACTCTTTGCAATTTTTGAATTCTTCTCTTGAGAAACTTATATGCAATTTACCTTCCAAAGAAATGAAATTTACTCATACTATATTTGGTATTAAAACAAAATTCATGTTGCGGAAAGGTATATATCCGTATGAATTTACAGATAATTTTGAAAAATTTGAACTTGAATGTTTGCCCCAAAGAAGGAATTTTTAAGTAATTCAACATGTGAAAATATCACAGATTATTTTCATACACAAACTGTTTGGAAAGAATTTGATATAAAAAAAGGGGGAATATCATAATATTTATGTTATGAGTGATGTATTGATATTAGGTGACATTTCTGAAAATTTCAGAAATTAATGCGTAAAATATTATAAAATTGATCCTTGCCACAATTACACAGCTCTAGGATTAGATTGGCAAGCTTGTTTAAGAATGTCAAAAGTTAGACTGGAACTTTTAGCTGATGTTGATAAACATCTTTTCATCGAGCGAGACATAAGAGGTGGCATTGCAATGATTAGTCAAAGATTTAGTCAAGCAAATAATGTATATATGAGTAATTTTGACCCTAGAAAACCGTCAAAGTACATTATGTATTTAGATGCCAATAAATTATACGGCTGGGCAATGTCCCAGTATTTGCCAACACATGACTTCCAATGGGTAACAACTCCAATAGATTTTTGAATATAAGTGATGATGTAGAGGAGGGATACATATTTGAAGTAGACATAGAGTACCCTCCATCATTGCATGACCGACATGCGGATTATCCTCTGTGTCCTGAAGGAATTATAGTTAAGGAAGAGATGTTATCTCCCTTTAATAAAAAAATGGCTAAAAACTTTAATATTAAATTAAATAATTCTGTGAAATTGATTCCAAATTTAATATCAAAAAAGAAGTACATTATCCCTTATAGGAACTTGAAGCAATATGTTTCGTTAAGGTTAAAATTTACTCATATATACAGAGTTTTAAAGTTTCATAAAAGCCCTTGGTTAAAAACATATATTGATTTTAAAACAAGTCAAAGGAAAAAGGCTAATAATAATTTTCAAAAAGATTTATTTAAACTTTTAAAAAAATGTGGTTTTTGGAAAAACCATGGAGAATCGGAGATTTAGGCCTCAAATTGATTTAGTTCATGAAGAGAAAAAGCTAAGAAACTGACTGCATCCCCAGCTTTTCATGCATATATTATTATAAATAAAAATCTCGTATCTATTCAAAGGAAAAAAACTTCCATCTTGCTGAATAGACCCATTTACGTCGGATTTTCGATTTTAGACATTTCTAAAACCTTGATGTATGATTTTCATTATAATTATATGAAAAAAAATATGCCAACAATGCCAAACTTTTTTTTACTGATACAGATTCTCTTTGCTACGAAGTGGAAACAAAAGATATTTATAAATATATGCAAAATGCAAAACACTTACTTGACTTTTCAAATTATCCTTTAAACCATTTACTATATAACAATGATAATAAAAAAGTTTTAGGAAAAATGAAGGATAAATTGGAATGTAGAATAGCGTTAGAATTCGTAGTACTGAAACCAAAAATGTATAGTTTGAAAAGTGTATGCGGTGAAAAAAGAACAGCAAAAGGAATATCAACAATAATTATCAAGAGACAAATTTGCTATGAGGATTATAAAAATTGTTTATTTAATCAACATCGTACACTTGCCGAAGCCAAAAGAATTGCTAGTATAAATCATAGTATTCAAACTGTTTCTGTACTCAAATCAACTTTGTGTCCATTTGATACGAAACGATATATATTATCAGATGGGATAACATCTCTTTTTTATGGACATTTTAAAATACACACTGAATAAATTTCACATTTCTTAACAATGATAGATATGGAGGATTACAGCTACAGGTAAAACCTCCTTAAAAATGTGCCATTATTACTACCTCTAGAGGTGGTGGGGAAACGGAATCAAATAAATAGGTTAACTTGTAAGACAACACTACATTCAACATGGAGTTTCCGAAGTTAAAACATCCTTTTTCCATGTTAATCTGTGGTCCATCTAATTCCGGAAAATCATATTTTGTTAAAAAAATTACTTGAATCAAATATTACTCACCATAAGCCCTCTAAAGTACTTTGGTGTTTTGGTGCTTATCAAAAACTTTTTGATGAAATATCAAATGTAGAATTCATTGAGGGATTATCTCCAAACATTACTGAAATTTCAGATGCTCTTATAAACATCGATGATCTTATGTCAGAATTAGCTGATAGCAAGCATTTATCAAATTTGTTTACGAAAGGATCGCATCATAAAAATATTTCTGTAATATTTATTGTACAAAATATATTTCATAAGGGAAAAGAATTGAGGAATATTTCTTTGAATTCCTCATATATGTGTTGTTTTAAAAATGTTAGAGATAAAATGCAAATATCATGTTTGGGTAGACAGATGTATCCAAATCAGACACAATTTTTCCTTGAGAGTTTCAAAGATGCTACTTCTTTTCCATATAACTATCTGTTTATTGATTTGAGACCGGAGACAGGTGATAGATTTCGCTTGCGCAGTGGAATATTTCCTGGCGATAAGAATATAATATACCTACTCCGATAGTCAGTTGCAATCCAGATTTCGATACGTCAGTATGTATGGTGTAATTGATTTTGAAGACTTTCAACTTCAGCCAGGTGTTTTCGTTATAAAAGAATTGGCTTTTGCAAGTAAAGATACTTATGAGTACAATGGTTTTTCTCACCACCTAAACCTTGGCATCATTTAGATAGGAAACAAAAAAACAACATTTTCTTGGGTGTCGAGAAATATTCATAAAATGCCTTGGGAGGATGGAAAATTGGATTATGCAAAGTTAAAGGAGATTTTGTTTCGTGTGACTGATTCATGTTCTCAAATTTTTGTGAAGGGATTAGAAAAAAATAATTTTTTACAAGTTTTATGTAATCGGGAAATATTTAACCAAGATGATTTCGCTTGTAGTAAGTTTGAAGATTTATCTAAGCAAGAGTGTTATTGTTCATTTCACCCTGTAAATTTTAAGCACTGCGCATTAGTAAAAGCAATAGCTTTAAAAAATTATTTAAAAAGCTTATAACATTAAAAAATATATATCACTCCAATATTAGAATGTCCACCAAAGAGCATCTCAGAGATTTAAAGCTCTTAGCAAAGAATAAAACTAAATCAGTTATTTTACGTAGGTGCTCAAATAGTTTAATAAAAGCATTTACTGAGTACATAAAAAATGTTTTAAAGGGTAATGTGCTACTCAGTAAACAGTATAAAATAAAGTTTTTTTCTTATAAGAATACGTTGAGGAAGATAGCTTGTAAGAAAACACCTCTGTATAAAAAGCACAAGTTGCTCGTTCAAAAAGGTGAGGGATTCTTAAGCTTCTTGATACCTTCTGCAGTCTCAGTCTTAGCAACTCTTGTGAATGGATCACACTAAAAGATATGTTCTTGTACCGGAGGAAAGACTCCAGAGATTTGTGGAAGAAAAACTCTGTCTTAGATGTCCAAACTAACTCTATCTTAAAAATGAAGAACATTACAGATGAAGAAAAATCAGCTTTATACCTTCAGGTACTGCAGAAATTTGTTAAGTTCTCTAATCCCGTAAAAAACGATAGAGAAGAAAAAAAGATGGAGATGCATCTAAAGGAAAAAGAGTTTCACCCGTCGGAGATAAATGTTGCATCAGTTGGAGAAAATTCTCTAAAAAATGTTGACGATATTGAGGAAACATTAATGTAAGAAATTATCAGTACTGTTCTGAAGAAGCGAAAAGATGAAGCTAGAGAAGCCATAGATTTCATCATGCAGCAGAAGAAGGAAATTTTATGGAACGAATCAAGGGAATTAATTCTGAAGCGTGTAACCCTTAAAAACTCTAACATTGTGGATCTTGTGACCCATTTAATGAGAGACAAAAAAGAATGCCAATTGGATTAAAAAAAAATTTTTGACAGTTTAATAAAACTAAAATTACCTGGAAAGTTTGTAAAAAATAAGTATTTAAAATTTAAAAATCTATATGATAGACCTAATATTTGGATAAATTATGATGAATGAAATAAGAATATTGTAATCAAAAATTTGAAAATAAAGAAAAAAGTTTTACATTTATTTTCTTGAAATTTTCTTTTAAGTTTTCTTTTATTTAACATGTAATAACTTATATTTTAAGAGAATTATTTAGAATAAATAGAAAATATAATTATTTTGAATTTAGCTTTTCATGAAAAAATCTTATCTTATCTACATTCTTATAATTTTAAAATAAATTACATAATCATATGTAAAATAAATTTGCTTAAGGAAATGAATACACTGGGAGTACTTTCTAAAAGCCATTTTTATTACATACTTTTTCTTAAAATATTGATACATTCGAAAATCATTATTCTTTTTAGAAAAAACATAATTTAAAATATATTCCATAGAAAGACCTTGACTTCTCTTCAATACACCAAAGACACAATATTGTCCGAAAACATTGGAAGTAGTACTTTGAAAAGTGATCTTGTTCCATTTCCCATGTTGGAAGCGTTTTGCGTAGTTTGATATAATAGTGTTCATAAAATGAAGGAGGAAACCCATAAGAATCAAAAAATTCCAAACAGTTCTCATTGTGTATGATCATAGTAAGCCAATGAGATCCTTCTTTCTCATGAGTATCGGTGTTAACTATAAAAGATGCTTTTCCTTTTATATGCGGTAAATTGTCGGCAGGGAAAACACCAATGAAGTTTCTTGAAGCGTTTTCATCTTTCGATTAAATATGTTGTATCTGAGAAGCATACATTAGTATGCAAAATCATATAGTACGTTTCTTGATTTGTTAATTTCAATTACTGACTCAAATTCTGCAAAAACTATTAATGATACTGTTTTTTCTAGTGCCTTATTAAATTTTATTTCAATTCTCATGTTACTGTGACGAGTTAAAATAAAATGCTCACCATCACAAAGATCTGGAGTTAAGTTAAATAGAAATAAGGCATATTTATCAGGGTATTCACTTCTTGATAAGAAAATTCCTTCCGTACTTTGAAACAAGCTTTGATATGCTCTTATACAATTTCCTTTATCAAAGTCTAACTCTAGAGGCTGAGATGGTACAGGTTGTCCGTCTATATAAATACTTATAAAATTTGTATTATAATGATAAAATTGAAAAGTTGATTTCTTGTAATTTCCATTGAATTCTTTATTATCTATCATCACTAACATTATTCAGTTGGGCGTTTGATCAGAAAAAACATTGTCTTGAACGAATGAATGACTAGATTGTGGTATTGAATAGATTTTGCAGGCTACTCGATCGATAGGATGTTTCGTCGTTGTTTTCTCTAGATCTTTGCTATGCGCAATAACTACAGCTGAGTTAACACGAACTTTTCTCACAAATAAAGATACATGATCAAGGGTTATTTTATAGTCACCTTCACCCATTAAGCAAAATTCAGACTTGCTTTGGAAGAGCTTTAATTTAACATCAACCAGATTAAGTAAAAGTCTATCTTGTTGAAAAAAATCAATGTGAAGACGTCCCATCATGTTAACTTCAGAGCTATTTTCGGTAAATTATATTCGTTTCTTAAAACCTTCGTTTTCGTCTAAACTATTCATTTTACTAGAAGTATCTTTGTAGAAAAGCTCACTAGATAGTTGAGAAACTTTCGCATCATATCCATGGTTAAGAAGTTTTTCAATAATAGCTCTATATGGATATGTGTTGCTTCTAAAAGAAACAGTTCGTTCATTCAGACTCAAATCAACTTGAGAAAAGAGGGAATGTAAGAAAAGATTCACAGGACCAACTTTATTTACTTGAGTTAAAATTTTCCCGTCACTTTTTTAAATTCTTGCTTTTACATGTATTAATGTTTGAGAAAGATCAAGATAACCTCTCCATTACCAGAAACCAAAAATTCAATAGGTGCTCCATCTGTAACATTTGCGATGGGATGGAATTCGACCCAGTGTCCTCTTTCAATAACTGTTTGAGTAGGAGGAGGAGAGAATAAATTAAGTTCATATTTTACACACTCGGTAGAATCATTCAGAATAAATACCATTATATTTCTTTTTCGTTTAAAGATCCAAGATATCACGTCCTGTCACCTTCCTCACTTTAGAGAAAATGGAACGGATTTGCTTTTTCTTCTTTCTTTCATGTAACTTCCCTCTTCCGAGCATGTCATCTGCCTTTTTTATGGCCATTTTTGCTAATTTCCGACCAGTTTCTTTACTTCTATTTTTTGTCGATTCCTTAAAATTCTGCCCCTCTAACATGTCTTCATCAATGTGAGTACCAGTTTTTAGAATTTCTTTTCCAATAGACTTAAAGCCACTTGTCAAAAATGGTAGTGCTGAACGATATAATTTTTTAAACCAACCACCAATACCATACCCTTTTTGAAATGATGGTCCACGGTAAAATGTTAAACCATTTCCTGTTTGATTAGCGTAATAATCATTGAAAGCGTTTGAGCAACATTCGTAAGGAATAAGCATCTTTACTCTTTCAACTCAATTACTAAACTGCATTAATTTTTAGAAACACTGAGCCTATATAATTTTCTTCATTCTAAAATGTAAAATTACAATTACCCTTCCTCGTTCAAAGGGTACTAGTTCTCCAGAATGTAGTCGAAGTACCATTTCAACAGTTTGAAATTGTCTTCTAATAACGAGGACATAATGTGGACTAGTGTAGTGCGCACTAACAAATTCACCATCTTTTCCCTCAAACTTTACGATTCTTAAAAGAGGGGCTTGAACATTTCCTATAATTTGAGGTTCTACGATATCACAATACACATAAATAGCATGAAATAAAGATTTAGGATCAGCTACAAATGGGCTCTCTACTGCACCGGTGTACTGACCTTGATTGAAGCCTAACAAATTTGATAGTCCTTCATGTAAAAGTACTTTAGCTTTTCCTCGTTTTTTATTTTCACTCGTTTTGTGGTTGGATGATGACGAAATTCAATTTTATTTTTGTGCGACGCCAAAGTCATAGTTTTTAGAAGATCTGGAATTGTTTCATAACATCCTGGGGGCACTCGCCTTTCTACCATTGTCCCGTTTCCAAGATCAAAACCAAACAAATTGTTATTTTGATCAACATTATTCCATGTATGTGGGTAAATTAAATCAACGAGTCCAACTTCCCACTCATCGGAACTTAAAGTAATAGGAGAAGGTAACTGAGTTGTGAAATGTGAAATCGTATTTTCAGGGAAGTAAAGCTTAGAGCTGTCACTAATTAGTGTCACGTAGAAAGACATTTTTATTACTAAATAATTTTATAATAAACAGATTCTTTATATTGTCTTGATATTACTAAGCCAGGCATTAAACTTTTCAAGATATCCTTCAAATTTTGCAAAATATTCAGTTTTTCCTTTTCTCTTTCTTCTTTGTAATATTTCTTCAATTGGATAGAAACCTGAGTCAGCAACTTTTTGCAGTTCTTCTTTATAAAATGTTCCTTTTAGTACTTCCCCTCCTAAATCTCTTAATTTATAAACTACTGGAGAACGAAGTACAATTTCATGAACTATAAATATTTCTCTTGTCCAATTCTGTTAATATCCTTTTTCAAATAACAATTTTTCTTTACTTATTCTAACAGTGTATCATACTTTAAATGCTGCTTTATTAGATTTCCTTACCATTTTTTTCCCATAAAGATTGCTCCAAACTGTGTTTTCATTCACTTTGGTGACTGATATTGGCTCCATGTTAATGCTTCGATGCCAAGTGTGATTATAATTGCTTGTAAGTTTATCGATAACATCAATGTATCGTTTTGTGTTCATTTCAGTGAATTACTTCCACACTTTTTATTTCAAAGTACGATTGAAACGTTTAACAATAGATGCTTTTGTATTATTATTTGTAGTAAAAAAAATGAATTTTTATACTCTTCAGATAATTTTGTAAAAGTTTATTGGTAAATTCTTTTCCAAAATCAGTTTGCTTTCTTGGAGACCTTTCTAAAAATATTTTTTTTTAAAATCTAATAAAATTTCTTTAGATTTTTTAGTCTTTAGAGGAACAATCCAAGCATACTTAGAAAATACATCGATACAAATAAGTAAATATTTGTAGCCATCGTTGAAATGTGTTAACGATAGTAAATCAACTATATCTGCTTGAAATTGATAATTTATACCAATAACTTTATTTCTCATGAACTTGCGTCTAACTGGTTTATGTAAAGTGTATGAATCTTTTTATTCTAACCACTTCTTTTTTTATATCATATCGTTTTACTTGACCGCTTACTGCATGATAAATCGAATTTATACCTCTGAAGCTTGCTGGTATCTCTGGATTACGATAAAAAGTTTTAAAAGACATTAAAATCTGTTATGTTGTGTGAATAGTAAAAAATAAAATGAAATGTTTACTTAGTGATAAATATAACACAAGTGATTTAAAATGAATAAATATTACATTTATATATTTACTTCTAAAATGATTTACAAATTAAAAAAACACTAAGAAATATTAAACTTTATTTTGAAAATAAAAAATTTGAAAATATATAATTGAATGAGATGATTTTAAAACTATTAAAAGGTGTTTATATAAAATACGAACACAAAGAAACATTATAATCAAACATTTTATTTAAAATAATCTAATGGGTAAGAGGTCAGATGCAATATACAAATTTTTTGCATTTTTCAATAACAATGACATATTTAAATTACAAATAAATGAATCATCAATATAGTTGACAATTTGAATGTTAGTTTGAAAGAATTCTTTAGCTAATTCTACTAAGTCTACATTTAAAATTGCTAAATCACCAAAGGAGGATATTCTTATCTTCATGGTTGTAAGTAATGCACACACACACACACATTCATGCCCGAGTTGGTTTCCTAATGCATCTTGACAACCATTACATTCAAAAACATTTCCAATATTTTTCTCCAAATGAGTCTTAACAAGTTCCATTAAGGAAGTAGTTAACACACAATTTCAGCATCACAGTTCTGAATATCCTTGTCTTTTGAAGGTGTCGTTTTCGAGAATTTCCTCTAAAATTTTTTGCGGAAGAACTTCATTGAAAATCAATGTAATAACACCCGATGTGATATCTTTACGAATTTCAATTAGTTTAGCAGTTCACTTTCTTTCAGAACACACATACTAGGAGCGAATTGCCTGGAAAGATCTGTACGCAAAAAGAAGCGTTGAAAGCTGATGAATGGTACATCGTTGGTGAAAGCTTTGCACACAAACAATGAGTCTTTTACAATATGAATTTCACCTTTGTAGAATGACATATCTGATTCTAGGCTGTTAGCGAGAGACTGCCACAAAAAGCTGCTGAGTGTTACTCCCTTTCTAGTAGGAACGAGTCTATTAATCTCGTTAGATGTATATTCTCTCAGATGAACTCGTAAAGCACCAGCAAAGTTCGAAATTACAACATAGTTCTTATCCCCAAGATGATAGTGATACCTTGGAAGAGGATTGGATGGAATAGATGGATCAGGCTTTGATTCCTTGTTAAATCTGACTCTTTTAACTGGAATTGAAAAATTAACAGCAACTCGCTTCACTGTCAAAGGAAAATCTTCAAGTACATTACCGTAAGAAATTGCTATCAGAACACCTTACTTCAACAAGAGAAGTGTAAGAATAACTGTGAGGAAAAATTATTCGTTTCACCTGAATTTCATATTTTCTCTTATTGGTTGATGAAAAAAATGAGTCAACAGTTCATTTGTTTGAGTAAAGGGATGTATACCAACGTGCGCGGCGTGATAAAATGGTAGTAAGTCGGTTAAAGAAAATGAAAAATATATATATACATATAAACACCTGCAAAAAGGTCCTAAAAATTGGAATTCATGAGAAAAAAGTGGAATGCAATCGTTATAAACAGCGATAAATATTGTGCTTTTCGGGTGTTGGGAAAAATATTTTTAAAGTAAACTTTTCTTACAGTTTCTTTCTATTCAATTGTTATCACAAAGTATTCCAATTCAGAATATATTCTTATTCATATTTTGAATAATTTAATATTACAACGCAGCTGCATGGTCGAAAAGAGTTTTCACTATTTAATACTTGTATTCATTTCCTTTTCACATATTGTTACAATAGATGGTTTTCCAAATGCATAGTTCAATAGAAACTCATAAAATTTTATTACCTTCTTCTAAAATTATATCACTTTGGGTGGAGAAGATGTGTAAAATAGATCGGTATTTATGCGTTAGATTATTTTTGAAATATCAATGAAACACATATTTTCAAGAAAAATAGTTTACAATAGCCAGATTTTAACTTTGTTCGAAATTGAATAGTAGATTCCAATAACTCTTTCTTGTTCGATAGAAGAAAAAAATCTTTTAACAATTTCAATAATAGAATTTAACCCAATCGGTTATCGTTGACCACCTGACTGGTTTAATAAAATGCGATAGGGGAAAATAAGTAAAATCAAAGTAGTTGAACTTTGAAAAAGATGCTAATTCAAAAGTTAAGAAACCTGGTTTTCGTTATAATTTAATATGCATTTAATAAATTGGAAAGGAAACTATATTATTTGTGAATACTTCCTAAATATTCCTCACATATAAAGAGTTCGGTATTATTAGCAAATGTAGAATAATGTCCATTAACATTCATTGCAAAATTTTGTGTTAATTTGGTAATGATTATAGTTATTAAATATATCCACGCATAAACATTTCATAAAATTAAGTATATTTTTAAGAATATAAAAATTATAAAAAAAAATTCCTTGTACTCTTTTTATTTAAATATTTGAAGTATTGAAAATAATTCAATCATAACGCTTTAAGATAATTAGTAAATATCACCGCATACACAAATGAATAAAAATATGTAAATGAATATTAAGAATTATTAACAATACCAACTAATAAAATATAAATGTGAGAAAATAATTACTTAAATTATTGGTATGTTAAAACGAATTCTATTTGAAAGGAGATAATTTATCCTTAATTATAGACGATATAGGAGAAATAACAGTATAATAGAAAAATAAAGTTTATTACTATTTCGTTGATTTGAATAGTAAAAAAATGTAATATTCATATTAAAAATTTAATTGTTTCCACACATTATTCTCATCTCCTAGACATAGACGATTATAATATCTAAGGACAGGGAGTAGTAGGGGGAGAGGTCACTCCTCAAGAGGGAGCAAAGTGTGGGTGGGAAAGAGTAAGGTCTTCTCCTTTCTACTTCCCACCCACTACCTTGATAGTATAATTTGATTCATTTAAATAGAGCTATATATAATCTTATTCTAAATTTTTTTTACCAACATGCCATAACAGTGACTTCAACGCTGTCACTGGAGGTCAGTGATTTTTTGGGAATTTATAGTAACACATGTTTAATCATAGCAAAGAGCACATTAATCGGACCAATACTTAAAGCAGAAGGTGACTTTTACTTCGCAAAGCAGCAGGACAATAATCATTCTACATAAAATACGGTGTTGTCCCAATAAATATACTGCATTATACTTTATATCTAAATAAATAAGCGAAACATTATTTAAAAAGAAAAAATGTTTAACAGCAATATAGTAGGTTTCACTTTCAGTAGACATTAAATATTATATTAAAAAAATTCTAAAGTGGGAAACCAGATCAAAGGTAAATTAGTTGGCGAAATCATTATTGGTAGACATCACACAAAGATACTAGATTGTATTTTATTTCTGAATAAGTATTACATATGTTATTTGAAAATAAATTAGCTTAATAGAATAAAAAGGATCAATAATAGTTTGCTTTAATTTCAGTGGACATTAAATTTTTTAATATTAGAAGATATTAAAGAGGAAATGCAAAGTGTTTTATAGGGAAATAAATTAGAGAAACTAAATAAAAATTTAAGTGTGATGAAATTAAGAGGAAGATATTTCGAATAATTTACTAGAAATCAATCAATCCGATTTAAATTAAAGAAAAATTGAAAATTGGTATTTATATATTTGATTACTTACAGTTATAAATATTATATTGTTGTTCCTAGAAGAGGAAATGATGATGATCAGGTTTCAAGCGCATTCTTGAACTCAATAAGATCAATAAATCATATTTGATATTTTGAAAATTATAATAAAAAACACAAAATTTTCATTAATCAATAATCATTTTAAAATTTATAAAAATTTAATCATCATCTACAATTATCATCTATTATTAATCAATGTATTATTAATCAACATTTAATTATCATCTACAACTAATCAATGTTTTAATAAGAATACAGTGATAAAAAAGTTTATTTAAAAAAAAAAACATTCAAAAACCAAAAGATTACTTACTTAAAAAAGTTAGAAAAACCTATAGCAAAAGCTCGTGAACAAGAGTGTAAAACAGTATGTAAGAGTGAAAAAAAATTGAAATAAACATATTTTTCAACATTTTATATTTCTATCATAAGCTATAAATCTTTGAATTAAAAAGTATAATATGCTAATTGTCTATGTAAAATCAGAAGAAAATTCCTTTATATTTCAACATTAATACTTAGAAGATTCGGGAGATTTACTTAAATACATTTCAAATAAATTTCAATAAATAACGGGCTGAATTTAAATTATGCAAATAAACAATGCATTTTTAAAAATAACATATGAATTTTAAGATTGAGAATATAAATTTATGCCTGGAAGATATACGAACAAAAATTCCGATTCTCAGATCTTCAGATTAAATTTGGTTTCAAGACTAGCGTGATTGTTAGTGTTAACTATGTTTTCCTATACACAACGATTGTAAACTATCCTCAGCGCGGGGACCGTTGGCGTGGTCCTGTAATCCAGCCGCTAATAGGACGCTAGGGCTTGAGGTGGTCGGTTCAAAACCTAGAGGCTTATCAGAGAGTCTCCCCGGTGATCTTTCCGGTGAAAGTCGGTTGGTTGTTCACATGCAACTCAGCCGCACCCTTATGCCGATCATACTCAGTCCTACCTTTTATTAAAATTTTAAATATTCCTTCAATATATTCTAGTTTACATATTTTTTTTGGAATATTTAGAAACAAATTTCATACATAACTTATAGGTAGCTTTATCAACCTGAACCAACTTTCACATAATAGATAATATATTAATAAAAATGCATTTACACATTAAATTGGTAAATTATATTAGATATAATCAAAATTAAATTTTATATAGTTTACAATGTTAATATATTCAAAATTAGTGACAGTACTACACATAGTCTTAGCAAAATTTGCCATCTTTTATTTGTAGTAATAATTCATCTCAAGATATATTTATAAATAACAATAACAGCGTATGTAACAATCTTGAAAATTAATAAAGTCAATCGCTTATTATAAACGGGAAAAATTGAGCTATAGACATTATATATTACAGAATCATCATAATAACTACGTATTAAGAAACTGGTATAGATACTTTTAATCTATTTTCCTGACAAATATTTTTAAAAAAAGTATTTTTTTTTAATCATGAAGAAAGTAGAATAATAAACGGTGTGGCAAATTGTTACCATATTTCTCACCAGATGGCGCATATTTATTTAACTTAAAATTATTTTAGTATATATTCAGTTTTTTTCTGAATTAATTGAAAGTTTATACTTTCTACGTTGTTTTTAGTTTCCAATCAAAAAATATCTACGAAACTAATTATTGATTTTCACAAACTCTCGTTAAAGAATATTCTTTTTATAGTTAAAGCACAGAATCTCTCAAAAAAGTTTTATTTTATATTTCAGAAGTAAAATGAGTGGTTTCAATTTATTTTAAGATAAGAAATTAAACTCAATCTAAATGTTTAATGATATTTGGAATATTGCTCTATTTGATTATATGCTGCTACTGGAATATAATTTTAATAGGAATGTAAATTCTTGACAAAAGTATATTTCTTATAACATTGTCCTCAGCGCCATCTGTAACTGGAAATATGAACGGTTTGTTCGAAAGGGTGAAATTTTACACCTTTTTCATCATATGTTCAATGCATATTGATGTTAAAAGATATTTAGTTAAATAAAAGTTAATAAAACCACACTAGCAATCTTCCACAAATATTTAATTATTTAATAACTTGATTTGCTATAAAATAATTTTGATATTTTTATTATATTTATAATTTTTTAAAATTTTTTCTTTGTTTTTTTATGACTATACAATTTATTTCTAAACCACAAAATTACGTTTAACATTTGGGTTCTTTTGCTCAATTTTCTTATCATAGAATATATATATATATATAAAATAGAAAATGAATTTTGTAATTAAATGAGAATATTTGAAAAAAGTCTTTTAAAGATGGTGCTACTCTAACTAAAAATAATTTCGAATTATTTTTTATTACTTTGAAAATGATGAAATATGTTTTGGTTTCTTTGAATAATATAATCTTTTAAAATAACGAATTTTGAAAATATAGCAGACATCACGACTTCACGGAAGTAAATGGAGTTCCACTGTTAGCATCTTCATCAATATTATTCATTTATGTATGAAATATTTTTATTATAACTAATAATGATAAAACAAAATATAATTGTAATCCCGTTATACGAAGCATGCTCTCTTTAAAATTGTTTGTGGAAATAGTATGAAATGGGACAAACTTCATAGAAAAAGTTTGATTTAAACATAATATATATAAATCAATAAAAAAATTAGTCGAATGTTTAGACTTTTATATTTCCCTATGAAAATACACATACAGTTACATTTCGCCTCCTTTTCTCCTGGTCTGAGAAATATCAAACATGTCTAGTCCCGGATTGGAAAATAATTACATCGAATAATATCAGCCACAGGCACTTGATGAAATATTGTAATATGATTACATATTTACTGTTTATTTCATTCAACGCTGTGGAAAGAATTTGTAAGTATTCCTGATTGTGGATGAGATATCTTTGCGGAATTTATAGATTATCTTGCCTTTTAAAAATATTTTCAATTATTTAACATTTGTAGTAAGTGTAATGTCTGGATTAAATTGAGGTATAACATTAGCTTTCCTTCTAGTGTTACATTTTTAATAGCTTCCAATTTTAGTTAATAATTTAGTTCTGAGTTTTCTATTTTCTTCTTCTTTCTTAACAATATGCTTTTGAGTTTCTCTCTGAAAACTCAATAAATTGTCAAAAATTTATTTTTATCAGAGGTTTCAATTTTAGTTATTTTTAAGAAACTTTCAAATTTTACGCATTCAGTTCCTTCACATAGTTTTATTTCTCATTTATCAGCATTGGATATTTTAGGGCTATCATTTTATAATACATTATATCCAAAATGCAATCAAATACTGCTTAAATCCAAATGCATTCTAAGCCATTTCAGTGCCTAGCATAGTCTTTTTGATTTTTTTTCTGTAGATCACAGAAACAAAATTATATCGAAGCTCTGAACAGCTTTATCTATTCTTCTTATCTACAGCTTTATACTGGCATAGTTCTAGTATGCTTTCCTTTTTGGCTTATTATTCAAAACGAAAAGTTGTTTTATTATTCTATAACATTTCTTTCATTTCAGCATAGAATAGAATTTTCTCTACGGTACATTGGCACCCCAGAGTTAAACATTTATTGTGTATGATTAACTTTTGGAAATGAATTTCATATTTACTCTAGATGTGCCTAGCATTATTCTAAACCTTTGCGGTATTGCTTCATTTAAAAACAAAAACTAGATTTCTCTTCAAATTAATTTCAAAATTTAACCTGACTATATCGCCTACGGACAAATTGTGAAAAAAATACCAATGCAGAACAGCGAGCCTTTGGGAGGGATAATTTCATCAATTTGTATTTAAGGTGATGATTTATCAAGCCTTTGATTACCATTGAGTGTGAGGACCCGAAAGTAGGTGACTTGATTGTCATTTTCATTTTCTGATAGTCAGTATTGATTTTTGTACCTAAAAGTAGTTGGCTCCATCGAAATAAGACGAAAATTTACTAGTAAAAAAAATAGAAAATTTTGCAATTTCGATATAATAAAATTGTGTCTATTAGCAAACATCATTTCTGAAACATTTTCCAGATTTATATACATCAGATCTGATATAAATTTGATATCAAAAATTTTGATTTCAAAAGTATAGAGAGATACTAGTGTGAAAAATACAAATGCTTCTTTACTTATCTAAGTGTATAAAATTGTTTTTATTTATCTTATGATTTTTCTCGTGAACTGATTTGGAAGGATTATTGGCACTTCACATTTCTATTACCACCATTTGATCCTTGGTATTGAATTTTACATTCCAATATATTTTTAAGAAAATTTTAATTTACAGTTCCAAGCATTTCAAAATAAAGTTGATCAAAGTTATATAATATTACTACTTACAGATATACATTTATTATTTTCATGATTATATTAGATTATATTTCCATGTTTAATTTTATTAAAAACAGCAAACTTATTGTTAGATATTGTGTAATATGGTTTTTAAAATTGAACTGTGAAGTGTTTATTAGTTTTGAATCTGTAAAATTCGCATTAGCTTGTGAATTATATACTTGGATGACATGTTAGCGTTCAGACTCAATAAAACTTTCACATAAATTTAAACCGTTTGCTTCCTCATTAAATTTAGTTTAAGCGAGATGAAACTTCAAAAAGTCTTTTATATACGTACATCAATTTTTACAAATGAAGTATAAAAACTAATGTATGATTCTACATATTTTCACAAATCGGTGTAGCTTCAGACAAACTAAATAACGTAAAAGTTTTTCCCATTTCTTGTTTAATTTCGGCTTATTTGCATATATGAATTTAAAAATTACGTAAGTGTGAAACACAATTTTCCAATACTCACTTAGCTAAATTCTGAATTAATTTAAATATTTTTTGGATTAAATTAATTTCAGATAGTAAAATTATCTCTTCGCTGTCTTATGTGACCATTTTGAATTGTGTCAGCCAAACTAATATTATATTCTAAGCATTTGCTTTCAAACTGTTGTTGTCATCCGATGATTTCTGTATTCATTATCGGATGACACTGAAAATTCAAACGCTTTATTTTACAGAAAAAACTAACAAATATTATATACATTTATTAACAATGATTGCATTTTACAATTTAATAAATGACTATATTTTTGCATCATTTAAAAATTTCACAAACTTTTCTTTATTATTCTTGAATTTTGTGGAAAAAGTTGGTCTCTTCTCGATGTTTTTCATTCATATTTTAATGGAAAAATGGTAATGTGTAAAAAAAAAAAACGTTTTTAATTTTATATGATTCGAAATTTATTAAGTTATTTATTTGAAAAGATAATTGTGATCATGCGAATTTTAGAATAAAAAATACTTGGATAGTTAAAAAATATCTTTTTAAAGCTTTGTAACATACATTCAAATGTTTTGATTGTTATAATTCAATATGAAATTATCTAGTTTAGGACTTGTAACTAAGAATCGGTGATGATGACTACAAGAGATGGATAATTTTAATAAATGCAAGAGAGATATATTCTTTCGTAAAATATATATCTATTTTAAGTAATTGTCTTCTTGTAGAGTTTTCTCTTGCCTTAAGAGTAAACTTAAAATATATTGTTTAGTGTCTTTAAGAATTTTTGAAATATGCAAACTCCGGCTTACCTAGCATGCTTTCGAGGCACCCGCGTCAGTGGGATCATCACCTGCGGGAGAGATAAGCTGTAGCTGTTACTGACTGGCTGTTACATTTAAGTTTGCATAACTAGTTAAAATTATTTTTACTTGAGATAAGACTATATTGTTAAATTTAATTTAAGGAATTAAAATGAATTTCAAATGAGAAATTAATTATTTTTTTAAAAAATTTAAGCAAATGATATTTTTGAGATGAAGGAATTTAGGTTAAATTTTTTTTAATTGACTGAAAATAAGATGTTAGTTTAATTAGTTTGTCCATAGGGAACTTTATATTTCTTAATTCATGTAAGAGTTCCTTAATTGTAAAATATGTTTTTATATGTTTTATGTTTAAATATGTTTTTGATGTCATTCATTAAAAGGATGAGTTCTGCTAATTCTCCTGAATTCCCTGAAGGAGCGAACGTTGTTCTGTAGAGGCGAGAAGGTGGGGATGTAGCATTGGCGTAAGAGACTCTTGGTCTCACATAGCTGGAATTTTGAAAGTAATTATTTCCTTTAATAGGATCGGATGTTAATTTTGCCTCTGGTTTTGGAAATCAGGGGCATCCCTGATCACTTGCCGGTTGATTCCCATAGCAATTGTAACAATTCGTTTGCTTTACTTTGTTGAGTAGGCACTCTCTTGTGTTATGAGTGCCTGCACACTTAACATACCTTGGTGTCATTGGGCACATTTCGCACTGTGAATGAATTTTTGACAGTTGAAGCACTGAATCTCCGATCTGGGTCCTGTGTAGTGCTCAACTATCTCTCCTGAGATATAACATAGGGACTGGATGTCATTGATACTGGCGCCATCTTGTGCCGAAAATATTTGAACTAGGAATAATTATATAGCATTTCCACTTTTGGGGGAGTCATGTAACTAACCCTAGCTACTTGAAATGCTATAAGGGTTAAATTTTCCTCTATATATTTGATTTGAGTAGTGATGGGAAGATTCTTCATCACATGCTTTTTTGGCTTCTGATTTTTATTTTTTACGAGAATATATTCGACTTGATTCTCGTTAAATAGTTTGGTGAGAGCCCTTTAAGCGTCGGTTGATCTAATGAATATTTCGAGGTTTTGACCTGCTGTCTTAGCCTCAAACTCCAGATTGAATATTTACTAAAATTTCTAAAGAATTCCACATGGTTTTCACCATACCCAACTATTAAAGGAGGTGTTTTTTCCTCTGGCTCTGGAAAGGGCTTATCCGTAGGATGCTCGGTCTTCTTGGAAATGCTATGCAAAAGCATTCATATACCTTTATTATATGAATAAAAATAGGGATATAACTAAAAAAATTAAAAAAAAATTAAGAATTTATCATTGTTTTAATTTAAGACAGGTATGCATTAATAAGATTTGATTGAAATTTTTAGAAAAAAATTCATAAATGGTTTTAATCAAATTTTTCAAAAAGTACCTTGAAAGGACTGATAATTACATTTAATATATTCAAATATATAAGAAATAGCTGACTAATTTCTGAGAAATATAGTGGATTTTTTATAAACACAGAAAAATATCTACACCCTTAGCAAATTATTATATTATAAAAATATATGTTATTTTGATAAATTTTTAGCAAATAATAGGAAATCATCTAATTACCTATAAAAATAAATACTATTTATAGAAATGCATTTTATGAAATAACACCATCAATGCTTATCACCAACAAAATATGTAAATAAATACTAAATTATGAAAGAAGTTTGCATTTTACATTCTGAAAAATCTAAAAAAAATTTAAAATACGTTTTAATTAAATCAAAAATAATTCATATTGAAATTTTTAAATTTATGTCAACAGAGAAATAATTTTAAAATGATATTTAACGTTATTTCTTGATTGATTTAATATATTATATATCTTTAAAATGAAATTAGATAATTTTTCAACACATTTCCTGTGCATGTAAGCAATTCTTATAAAGAATACACACGCACACACACATACATATATATATATATATTGCTCACATATACACTACTGTAGCGTACTACTACTGTAATTTAAGAGATATTTTTATCTCTTAAATTATATAATTTTCGTTGAGAAATGACACTTTCACTTTAGTGTATAAAATACATTAGATGAAATTCTAACAATTTTTTAAATCAGTTCTCATTGATTCAATTCCCACTTCGATCCCGCATGTTTGTATTGATTCGGAGTCCATTTATACCGTTGGTTCTCATCAAATTAACCATGTACATAAAATGACCAAACTGCCAGAAATAAGTGAAACTAACTGAGAGTTGTTCTTTATTTTTCATGGGGACAAATTTCGATTGTGAATAACTAATTTTAAAGTAATAACATCTGATATTAAGTTAAATCAACTCACTAACATGAGAAATAAATTTTAGATCAATTATTTTATATATTATCCCAAGCAATACATTCGTATACAATTTAAAATGATTTTGATTTAATCTTAACTAATCAAGTGAAAGATAGATGGCAGCACCATTATGTAGTGAATGAAGAATTCTTC